>CM038793.1:165798766-165879148 GCA_021764765.1 Vicia sativa | reverse complement strand
TTCCCCAAAGTCCCATTTTCTTTGTCGACAGTAGTTCTTACTCCCAATTTAGCCATAAAGGCGAAGGAAAACAATACAATTTTGTTTTAATCAAACAATACCAGAAAAAAAAACAATACCAGCATAAGTATTCAAGGGTTACACATCTGTCAACACAATGATTACAATCATCCAAAAAGAAATAAAATGCAGAACAAGAAAAGAAGACAATTGACAGAGCAAACCCAACAGATAAATGGAAGCATCATATGAAAACAATCAATTGCTCTCCTTTCTTGAGCATCTTACATTATTAGCTTAGCATCAGCAGCATTACCAGCAGCTAGTTCAGCCTGAATCTTGAAGCCAGAAGCTTGATCAGACTTTGCAGGTCCAGGAGCTTTCCTTTTCTTGGCCATTGGTGTTCTTTTGCATTTTGAGCAGCCAACAAGTTTAGCTCTATACTTCTTTGAAGAAGTTCGATTAAGTTATTTTCTCATCTTGAGAACCGAATACCACCCTTTGCTTTAGCGGGGAAATCGGCAAAAGTATCGAGTCCATGTTTGCACAGGCGTGATCATCGGATGTCATAACATCCTTTGTGACATCTGGATCATCTCTAAACTAGGGCTAGCGAGCCTTTGATTAAGGAGCAATTCGAGGAGGGTGTGATTTTTGTCTAGGATTACGGTGACTATCCTAGCAATGGCTCTTCTACATACATGGTACCTTCCCTATTTCTTATCTCGGAGCAGGATGAGGATGAGCGGAAATCTTACCGGTGGAACACGATGATCCTTGAATATTCCGTGCATCTTGATTACGAGAGTCGATTGCCATTGAGCCTGAGGGAGACCTTCACAAGTTCAACATTCATGGGCTGCGGCGATTGCCTAATCTCGACCATGGTGGGAGATGAACAATCGAGTCTTGGGATGAAGAGGATGAAGAAGACATATTTCTACGAGATATATTGAGGCTGACAAAGAATTTGAAAGTATCTTTTGGGTGGAAATGATACTTTCAATAGGAGAATTATTATATGGAGGTGACTCTTGATATTCTTGAAACCTTTAAAATAAAGAGGAAATAATGAAGTGACCCACTCATATTTATTTGAAATACAAGGTTTTCTCCTCTTTGTAAGCAATTTTAATTGCTCAATTCCTCATATTGACAAATGCCAGTTTGCTCCTTAAATTCTCAAATTGACTAGCATCAAGAGCTTTAGTAAATATATCGACGATTTGCGATTCATTGACTACATGGTCAGTTTAATCACTTTCTCCTCACAAGGTCTCGATGAAGTGATGTCTTATGTCAATGTGCTTAGTCTCTTGTGTTGTATAGGATTCTTTGAAATAATAATACTTTTCAGTTGTCACAGTACAATATCATGACATCACAATGTGGCGTTGTACTCGACGACATACTTCATCCAGAACCATTTGAGAACAAGCGCTACCGGTGCTATGTATTCGGCTTGATGGGCGAGGGACACAGTTTTGCTTCTTCTTGAACCAAAACAAGATTGTTTCCCAAGAAGAAGCATCCTCGGAGGTACTTTTACATCATAAGCACTACTAGCCCGATCGGCATCACAATAACGGACAAAATGGGTTCATATCCATGGGAATACGGATACCATAACTGCGGGTTCCATATGTCATACCCCAAAATTTGCCCTCCATCCACTCGAGATTTCATACATCTATACTCGAAAGATTCCTCGAGAGTTGATCGGACAAACTCTCTCTAGACAATCGACCCAAACTAGGGTTTGGTATCTCTCAGTCAAGATGGACTTCCAATATCTCCAATGGTCTTCATGCCTCCTCATATGTTTCAAAGATTCTCCATGACAAGTTTCAAGCCTCATGAGTCGAGTTTCCTCGAGACAATTGCTCGGATGGTTGAAAATCGGTTGTATGGACAAAAGTCAAGCATGGTCAACATACTGTCAAACTTCATAATTTTTGGTCAACATCCTCATTTTGAAGTTACATTCATCATTTGATCAAGGGTTGATCATGATTCATCAAGAAAACTCAAGATTTGCTCAAAGTCCAACTTTCTAAATTAGGGTTTCAGGTGAAAAGTCAAGCGAACTTTGTTGATCATAACTTTCTCATACTTTCTCAGAAATTTTCCACCACCTCTTTTTGAAGGAAATTCAATTCTCTACAACTTCATGTCTCACAGGAATGTCCAAAAATGCTTCATTTGAGAGGTATAGCTCGAAACATTCTGGTCATTTTCAAAGTCAACAAAAGTCAACTTTTGTTTTGAAGATATATTGAGCATGGTAACTCCAATTGAGATGATACCAAAAAGGTTAGTTAGAGGACTCTTAGAGCTTTCCAAAAAGTCCAAGAACACTCAAAAATGTGAAAAATTGAGCAATATGAACCATTCACAAGTTGGGAAATTTTGAAAGAATGCACAAAGAGAGATACTTCTAAAAATCAAATTTTTTGCAAATGGGCTTGCTTTTTCTTCATCCAAACTTATTCCTCATACAATTAGGAATATCCAAGCCCAATGCCACGAATTTTTGATTTATTTTTCTATTTAATTTGGAATTTATTCATTTAAATGCAAATTAAATTTAAAATAAATATAAAATCAAAATTAATTGAAAGATTGATTTTATTCTTTCCTTGAGACTCAAGTAACTCACAAAAGCCAGCAATTTTCAAAATTGATCAATATGGCAAGATTGGATTGGAAATTAATCAAATTTTGAAAATTTGATTTTGTACAAAAATCAATTTTGATTTACATTGAATGTTGATTGATTCTTTCCAAAAACCATGCCAAATTCATCCAGTATAAATGTGTGATGCATACCTATCAAGAGAGAACAAAAAGATTGCTCTAAGAACCCTAACCTAAAGTTAAAATTTCGTGCACTTGAAGCAACTAGCAACCATCGATCCAGCCACTTTCAATTGCTTTTGAGGATTCCATTGCATTCCTTGGGTTGTTACGAGTCGATCGGACCTTACATCATCAAAACCATCAGAATCAAGGAATCCGGTTTCGGTTTGTTCTTCCTTTTTCCAAAATCGATTTCTAATTCTCATGCATTTTTACCATGTTTCGTGGTTTGTTTTGTGTTTAGATGCAAGTTTGCAAGCTTTCTGCATAGTTTGATTGAGTTTTCATGGCCGGAATCGATATGTACCATAGCTAGGGTTTCTTTGCAATTGGGAACTCACGAGAATCGTAAAATTGGAACATGAGACCACCACCTTTGTCTTTAGAATCCAATTTTGCGATTCATGTACTCACAACAAATTTATATTATGTGTATGAGATTTTGGAAATGCGGGGTTATAGCGTCGCCGAGGCCGGCTATGTTTTCAAAAATTCAAAGGTTGAAGATGAAGTTCTTGGCGCGAAGCGAGGCAATCGGAGGTGTGCGTGCTTGTATTCCTCACCGTTTTTAAACATCGGATGCAACGTGGCCCGATGATTAAGGCATTCACTATTCTGGATCCTCTCCATGTATCTGAGTTCGATCCCTATGGCACGCAGTTTTCCTTCTTTCCAAACTTGCAATATTTTCATATTTTCTAAGTTTCTAATATTTTTGCATTATTTTTAATTCTTTTCATATTTTATTTATGCATTAAAAAATTGTCAAAAATTATTTTCCTTTCACATTTGTTTTCTGAAAATCTTTATTTAATTTAATAAATTAAAAAATACAATTTTGCATGCATATTTATTTTTATTCATAATTTTGCATTTAAATCACTTTTAATTAGTTTTTAATTATTAAATTGCATCCAAAAAATCCTACAAAGTCAGTTCACCGTGTTCTGAGTAGCGACTCTGTGGAAACACCACAAAAGAGATTTGCCTTAGGGATTTCTAGATAACCTTTATTGCTTTTTGTTTGACTTGCTTGCTTTATCTTTAAGGGTCGCTTGGGTATTATATTTGTGGGGGATCCTACACCCGGATCCGGGTTTCCTTTTAGGTAAGTAGCAATAAATCATCGCGACCGCTAGACGTATAACTAAAGGGTCAACATGATGGCTACGTTAGCGTGACACTTTGGTTGTCCCGATACTCTTCATTCCCAAGTTGAAGATAGTATTTGGCTTCTGCGTGGTGTCATCAAGCGCTAACTAAACTTTTAGAACCTTAATTGACCCATCTTGGCCATTAGAAGGTAGTGAGATGGCGGCTTTGGTCAGACTAAGGTTGGTTGATACTCGATGCTACGCTCATTGAGATCGAGACTTTTGGGATATTTTCGATCGACCACTTGGCGTCGTATTGAAATAAGCATCTGAGAAAGATCAATGATGTGAGATTCCTAGAACCGATTACTATTATAGGGCGGGATGAACCAACTCAAACTTTTGGTAGGGTAATCACCTATACCTCATGCAAGCCTTAAACCTAGGCTCATTGTGTGAATTGCTTGTGTGTGCCAAACATGACATCATGACATCATTTGCATTGCATATCATTTCTAACTATTTCAAGGACCTAGGGATTTATCTTTGCTCTGTTTTGTAGGGAATTATGGCTTCTAGAAAGACTATCAGAATCAATTTCATGGGTATACCTTCTCGACTCAAAGAATTGGTTTGAAATTCCGACCATGCTCAGTTCATCAAAAGACATGGTTATCTACTTTATTTGGTTATCTCCGGTTTTGAAGAAGATATGATGCATGTCCTATTCCAGTTCTTCGATCCGAAATACCATTGCTTTACATTCCCAGATTATCAGTTGGTTCCTACCTTGGAAGAGTTCTCTAAGCTACTTGGGATACCTATTCTTGACCAAATGCCATTCACCGATCTAGAAAAGGTTCCTAAGTACGAAGACATTACATCATGCCTTACATCTTAAGTGCTCGGACATTGAAGCCAATTGGGAAACGAGTGGAGTTAAGGGTTTACTTTCCAAGTTCTTAATTAAGAAAGCCCGAGAATTCCTCAAAGTTATGAGTTTCCATGCATTCGAAGACATTGTGGCCTTGCTAATCTATGGTTTGGTTCTATTCCCTAACTCGGATCAATTCATAGATATCAATGCCATCAAGTTGTTCCTTACCCCGATCACATGCCTACTTTACTTGGAGACATCCTACATTCTCTCCACACTCGTACTACTAAGAGACAAGGAACTCTCATGTGTTGTATACCGTTAATTTCAAGGTGGTTTATTTGCACCTTCCTCCATCGATTTGAAGAGCGAACAAAGGTTGAGATGGTCTCAAAGACTAATGTCACTCTCTCATTCGGATATCAGTTGGAGTCTTTTCTCTCAAAGGATTTCACTTTCATTAGCGTTGTGGAGAATTCCTAATGTACCACTCCTTGGTATAAGGGAGGTATTACTACAACCCTTCCTTAGCTCTCGTCGGTTTGGTTTTCGAAGAGATGGTCCACATGATATGCTTCTCCAAGATATTGTGTTCGACTACAATCACGATCTCGAGTGCAAGCGAAGGTTCATACACGCTTGGGGCATGGTAAAGAAGGATACCAAGACTTTGGGGCACCGAACTCCATTCCTTGGGAACCTTACCTCAAATGGGTGCGAGCTCAAGCTCAAAACCTCATGATGCCATTCACGCTGTTTTACGGTAATTATGGAACTTGTTGCTATAGGTGGCGTACCTATCTTATTCTCTATCCGACATGCCTCACGATTTTGAAGACTTGAAGAGATCACGGATTCAGCTCAAGAAAGAAAGGGATACCTTTGAAGCTCGGTGCTATGCAAGTGAGAAGAAAGTGCTAGAGTTGACCAAGCTACTTCACGAGGAGGCGAAGCATCAGCCTACCTCGGCACCAGAGAGCGCCCGGGAGACTTAGAGCTTTGGGATTTTATGCTTTTCTTTTGTTATTGCTTTGAACTATCTTTTGTACTTAAAAAGAAAAAGAATAATAAAAAGAGTACTAATAATTGTTTGTTCATTGCTTGTCTAACAAATTTAAATCTCTAAGGTCCTTGAAAACATTGCATTGCATTCACATAAACATTGCATATCATAGCATAACATTGCATCACAGGTACATTGAAGATTGGTTTTCTCATTTGCTCGCTATTTATTTTAGCAAAAATGGCTCTTGAGCAGTCATCAAAAGATCTCCGAGCTCGGATGCTCGGTTTGACGGATGTTTACCACTTGGTCCAAGGCCAAGAAGATCGAAGAAGCTCATCAACGAGAAAAGAAGAAGGTTGTTGGTCTCCTCGACATGGGTAGGCGCTACAAAGGTGGTCCTAAGAGGTCGATCGGATAGAGCTCTCGAAAGGAAGTGTCAAGGCGAACAAAGTAACAAGGGTGATGGTGAAGGCGGTCGGCTGAGCTTGAAAGAACTATGATGATGGCCAATACTCGATGAGGATGACAAGTACAAGCAACGAAGATAAATCGAATCTTTGTGGAAAACACGAAGATGTCGGGCTGAATTTTGATGATCTGAGTCTTGTCCACAGTGTTGTGATTCCTCCCAAGTTCAAAGTTCCTACTTTTGCTAAGTATGATGGCATGTCTTTCCCTAAAATTTGCATTTGAAGTCCTATGTCCGGAAGATCAATCCCACGCGATGACGGAGAAAGTTGTGGATGCACTATTTTCAAGAGAGTTTGTCGGAACTCGGTTGGAATGGTACTATCGACTAGAGAATGACCGTATCCGTACTTGGGTGACTTAGGCGATGCTTTCTGAACAATATAAGTACAATCTTGAATTGACACCCACTACTTGCGCAACTACAAAGTATGTCTATGGGTCGTGATGAGAAGTTCAAGTATGCTCGAAGTGGAGAGATCTAGCGGTGAGAGTTCAACCACCCTTGTCCAATAGGGAGTTGGTTGATATGTTCATGGGAACAACGGCAGGCCCATTCTTCAATCATCGATTGCAAACTCTTGGTAGGATTCACCGATTACGACGACGGCGTATTGAAGGTGGTATCAAAAGTGGAAAGATTGGTAGAGACATCTTGAAATCTGCGAAGAGATCTTTTGGTGCTAAGAAAAGAAGCTAATGTTGTGTATGGTCGGAAAAGCCGAGCCAAGACCGACCGCTCAATCGTGGAGCGTTGTGATCTCGATCCTACATCGCACAACCTCGGCGAGACAGCGGCGTGGCAGGCCCACGAGGCAGATTTACGAATCAACATGCCTTTGTCATGAGCCTTGCAACACATGTTGAAAGCGGTGATTGCTTTGAGGATCCTCCTCGAATGTCAACACCTCCTCTTGATACAATTCTAATGCTAAGTGTGCTTACCATTCCAATAGCCGGGACATAATCTGATGATTGTTGGGCTCACGAAGAACAAGATTCAAGATATGATTGAAGCTAAGAAGATTGGGTTTGATCGTCTGTTGAGACTCCGAATGTGATCAACGCCTATGCCTAACCATGACAAGAGTTCAATCTTTGTTGGTGGCGACACTTATGTTTTCAACATAGATGACTTGACCATTCCTCGATGGTTATTAAGAAGAATTTGTTGCAAGCGTGTCAACCAGGATGCCGAGAATTGTCGTTGGTGCCCATCGCACTTTTGATGGTTGTGCTTGGTTGAGAAGGCGTTGAGATCATATGGATGAACTTACAGAAACTTGAAGTGGAAAGTATGATTACATGGTGAAGTGCATTACACGAGGATTACAAGATTGATACATTGTGAAGATGTTAAAGAAGCGGGATGGGGTGACGATTTCCAGAAGGTTATCTTGATGTTAACATAAGTTTCCTCTGCGATCCACATGCCTAGGTGGCACCTCTCATTATCACTTCTCAAGGCCGTTCCATATTCCTCGACAAAGCTATCCCTTGGAACTATGGGTGATGTTTACTATCATGGCGTCAAGCAAGACCCTTTGTTGTTGAAGATCTTACAATTGAAGCTACCATTCGACATTGGCAACATCACGAGATCTAGTAAGGTGACGAGCAGGAAGAGTATTCTCTCAAATATCTCTCCTCCAAAAGACACGACTCGGCTCGCATTCCGACTATTCAATCCATTCCCCAAGCTAGAGGAAAGGACCCGTGGCTCGTCTGCTCAACGAAGTACCAAGGAATTCTTGAAGATACCTCCAAACAAGAAATGGAAGAAATTCGAAGATTATCAAGAAGTGACTACAATGTTGTGGAGCGATTGGGACAGACTCGTCCAAGATCTTCATGCTTGCTACGCTCTTGTGCTCAGGCTCATGCTAATGCCTTGGTGAAGTTTACGAAGAATGCTCACGTCATGAACACTACTCTTGACCGATTCGAAGTTTGTATTGCTAGCACTGGCTGCCAACAACGGCCTAGGCTTCTCGATCTTGATTTGACTCCTTAGGAAAGAAACACAACAAAGCCTTGCACATCTACATGGAATGCAAGGGTACTACCTTATCTCATGTCTTGGTGGATCTGGGTTACGCTCTGAATATCCTACCGAAGGCGATTTTGATCGGCTTGATGTCGAAGGGTTGGTTTGAGACCCAGTGACATTATTGTGAGAGCTTTGATGGTTCTAAGCGGACGGTGCTTGGAGACTCCTCAGTTAAAAGTCGGTTCCCAGACTTTTGACTCACTTTCTTTGTCATGGACATCCGTCCGACTTATTCTTCTTACTTGGGCGCCCTTGGATACATGGGGCGGCCATTACCTCTACCTTACATGAGCTGAAATACCGGTGAAAGGAAGGTTATCACGGTATGTGGTGAAGAAGAGTATATGGTGGGTCATCTGCGATCGTTCGTTACCTCGAGATGGAAGGTGAATTCTTTGAGACTCCATCAAGCTTTTGAAACAATCCCTAGAGTCATGCTTCGACTCTCCCACCACTCTGAAGTTACACAAGTTCCGCCTAGGATGGCCTCATTGAAAGATGCTCAAGCTTTGTTG
The DNA here is from genome assembly GCA_021764765.1 of Vicia sativa. Classification (NCBI taxonomy): domain Eukaryota; kingdom Viridiplantae; phylum Streptophyta; class Magnoliopsida; order Fabales; family Fabaceae; genus Vicia; species Vicia sativa. The sequence continues at coordinate 165,870,279 of CM038793.1, read as the reverse complement.
AAGAAGGTAGCTCTATTTGAGGTGACTCCACGATCTTCCTTTCAAATTTAACAAGGCGGTTTAGGCTTCACTATCAAGGTCGGAAGATGATACGCAGCGTGCCAACTTCCTTTCGCATCGGCCGGTGGAATCCATGCTATAGAAGACAGCGACAACGACTTCAACATCGGCAAGTGGATCTTCGAACTCGGATCATGGGCTCGGGAAGGCAAGGCGTCATACCAATCTCCTTTAGTCGGGAGTAATTGCTTTTGTTTTGTTTTGCTTTTCGTATTTCTTTATGTTTTGAACAATAAACTTTGAAAGCCTAGTGCCTTGCAGGGGCATCATGGCTCGTTTGCGAGGTTATTATACGTCGTTGCGTATTTTCATTCAATAAATTCGTTGGACTTTTGCATTCAATTGTTTGTTTTCTTTCTTTTACTTTATCACCTTCAAAAGCTATGTGTTTCTTACACACACCGCGTGATACAACTGCGAGAATCACTCGAATCTAGTTAATATGACTATGCTATTGCTAAATATGACTTGATAATCCGATCTACCAAGCCAAAGCGAAAGTGAGGAAGATTGTGAAGTGCCGGAGAACTTGTCAGGCTGCTACTGACAAGAAGAAGCGAGTTATCTGACCACACACGAAACAAGTTGAGGTTGTGAATGCAGGGTTCTAACGAAACGAGAAAAGATCAAGATAGGGCGGGTCTTGAGAGCGATGTCAAGAAAGATTGGTTCGAGATGCTACAAGATCTTGAGGTTTTGCTTGGTCATACGAAGACATGCAGGTTTAGACATTGATATTGTGGTACACGATTCCGACAAAAAGAGGTTTTCTCGGTAAAAGAAGGTTCGTCGTATCGTCACGAGATGTCGAGAAAAATCAAAGCGAAGTTATAAACGAGTTCAATGTAGGTTTCTTAGCGTTACTTCTTATCCAGATGGGTTGCTAATGTGGTACTGTGCCCAAGAAGGATGGTAAAATACGAATGTGTGTGGATTCGAGATCGAACAAAGCGAGTCAGAAAAGCGATTTCCCACTTCCTCATATTGATGTTACGGTTGACAACCTTTGCTTTCGACATAAGGTTTTCTCCTTCATGGATGGTTTCTCGGTTACAATCAGTTAAAATGGCTCGAAGACATGGAAAGACTACTTTCGTTACGGTGGGGCACTACGCTACAAGGTTATGCCGTTCGGACTAAAGCGCGCCACTATCGGCGTGCTATGGTGACATTGTTTCATGACATGATTCATCACGAGATAGAGGTCTCGTCGGCGACATTATAGCTCGATCACGGTGAAGAAGAACATCTTGATCATTTGCGAAACTATTTGTGATTGAAGAAGTACAAGCGAGACTTAATCCTAACAAGTGCACCTTTGGGTCGGATCAGGAAAACTCCTAGGGTTTGTTGTCGATGGTAAAGGTATTGAGGTTGACCCTTGAGGTTAAAGCTATTCAAGAGATGCCGACTCCCACGAGAAAGGAAGTCGAGAGGTTTCTTGGGCGATTAAATTACATTGCGATTCATTGCACACTAACTGCTACTTGTGAGCCAATCTTCAAGTTACTTAAGAAAGATCAAGTAGTGGAATGGAGCAGCGATTGCCGGATCGCTTTTGACAAAATCAAGGAGTACATCAGAATCCTCCTATCACGATCTTTGCTGCCGAAGAAGACCTCTTATCATGTACTTGGCGGTGTTAGAGAATTCAATGGGGTGTGTGTTGGGGCAACATGTCAGTCGAAAAGAGCATGCAATATACTACCTTAGCAAAAGTTTACATTGTGAAACAAGATACTCCGACTTGAGAAAACTTACGCTTTGGCGGGCTTTCGCCGACTAAGGCGTATATGTTGACTCACACTACCTTGTTGATTTCAAGATGGATCAATAAAATACATATTTGAGAAACCAGCTCTCTCAGGAAGAATAGCAAGATGGCAAATGATCTTGACCGAATATGACATCGGTACACTTCTTAAAGCGGTCAAAGGAAGTGTGGTAGCCGATCATTTGGCTCATCAAGCCGTAGATGACTATCGATCTATGCGGTTCAATTTCGGATGAAGATGTTACTACTAGTTCTGATTGTGAAGAACGAGGCCAGACGAAGGACTGAACAAGGATCCCGATGGACCATGGTCTTTGATGGAGCCTCAACGCACTCGGCAATGGCATTGGCGCCATCATTACATCCCATCTGACGGACATCGCCTTTCACGCGATTATGTTTGATTGCACTAACAACATGGCGGTCTGAGCGTGCATCATGGGTCTTAAAGCCGCTATTGACTTAGAATCAAGTTCTTACAAGTGTATGGAGACTCGGCTTTGGTGATCGATCGGATAAAAGCGAGTGGGATACGAAGCATCCGAATCTCATTCCGTATCGAGAGCATGTTCTAAGTTTGATCCCCTACTTCGAAGAGATTACGTTTGACCATATTCCACGAGAAGAGAATCAGTTGGCTGACGCGTTAGCTACTATGTCATCTATGTTCAAGGTCAGATGGGACAACGAGGCTCCCCAGATCATCATTGAGAAGTTTGACGAACCAGCATATTGTTGTGAGCTTGATACAGAAGAGAAACCTTGGTACTACGATGTGAAGAGGTATCTTGAGACTCAGGAATATCCCGCAGGGGCATCTGTTAATGATAAGAAGTTCATGAGGAGATTCGCTTCCAAATTCTTCCTTAGCAACGACATCTTATACAAGCGTAACCACGACTTGTGCTTACTCCGCTGTGTAGATCAGAAAACAGCAATGCGCATCATGGAAGAGTTACACGAAGGCGCATTTGGTACCCTCGATGGACACACATGGCTAAGAAGATTTTGAGAGCAGTTACTATTGGTCCACCATGGAAGGCGATTGTCATCGCTCGCTCGATCTTGTCACAAATGTCGGTTATGCGATAAAGTACACGTACCTCGGTACCTCGAATGTTCTAAGACTCCTTGGCCTTTTGCAATGTGGGGCATTGACATGATTGGAGAAATTAAGCCCGACTTCCAATGGACATCGTTTCATCCTTGTGGCAATCGATTACTTTACCAAGTGGGTAGAAGCGACCTCGTTCGCATCATTACCAAGAATGTTGTGGCTCGTTTCATCAAGCATAACCTTATCATCGGTATGGCATTCGTGAAAGGATTATCACGGATAACGGCTCTAATCTCAACAACAAGATGATCATTTGAACTACGCGCGATTCAAGATCAAACATCACAACTCTTCTCCTTATCGGCCTAAGATGAATGGCGATGGAAGCCGCCAAGAACATTAAGAAGATTATCTGAAAAAGCGGTGACTTACAAGGATTGGCATGAGATGTTACCATTTTCTCTTCATGGTTATCGCTTTCTGCCGGACATCCGGGGCAACTCCTTCTCTCGTATCACGGTATGGAAGCCGTCTTACCCATCGAGGTTCGGATACCCTCAACTAGAGTCCTCGGGAGGCGAGTTAGGCGAAGGCGATTGGGTCAGACCCGCCTTGACAGATTAATTTGATTGATGAGAAGCGACTTGCGTCCATACGCCGCGGATCTATCGAGCGAATGATCGAGCATTTAACAAGAAGGTCAAGCAGAGTTTGCCAAGTCGGTGATCTAGTAGTCAAGCGCATCATTCTTCCACAGGTGATCCGAGGGCAAATGGACTCCCACCTACGAGGGACCGTTCATAGTCAAGGCGGTATTTTCCGTGAACCATGATACTTAGCACCATGGATGGTGAAGACTTCCCCACCACATGAGCGAGACATAGTCAAAAATACTACGCATAAAAGAGACCGCTAGGTCGGTGACCTAGGCAAAAACAAGGGCATCCTGGCGAACCAAAAAGAGTTCGGGCAAAAGTTAAGGATATATACAAAACATGTACACGGCAAGTCGAAAACACGAAAAGGCGGCTTGGGCAAAAAGGTATCGTGGTGAAAACCGAAAAGAGCGGTCTAGGCAAAAGTTAGGGATTTGGCGTACGACTATGTCTCTTCGGATCACACCTTCCAGACTACTATCGGCATTCAAGATTCAAATGGCGGATCAATTCACTCACTTTCTACTTACAGCAAGGAGATGAGATAGTTGAAATATATGAGTACTAGCATAGTTGGAACTTAACGAGATCGTTTCCATAGCTTTTACCTTTCTTGTGTACAAACTACTTGGCCATCGCCACATTTCGAATGAATCGAGTTTCCTTCTCTTTACAATTTTCCTTTGTTGTTGTTTAAAGTCAAGCGTTTGCTTTGAATGATTATCGCCTTGACAATAAAATCTCTTTGCAAACATCGAAAAGTGAACATACAAAAGTAGCTGCGGGCTCGAGGAATTGAGATGACGGCGAAAGTCACCAAAACATTCCCCGAGCATGATCCCCACAAAGTGTCACTCACAACACACTTCCCAGTGAGCAAAGGAATCCACGACAGCGATTCCACTCAACTAAGCAATGTTACATCGGTCTCCAGCGGTAACACCTCACCCCGTCAAGGTATTTATCCCGGTAGGTATCTCGATCCTTCCTTTTTCCCGGTAGCGGTATCGGACTCGAGACTTGGTCGGATAGTGCAGGAGGAAACTACATCTTCATCCCCGGCCCAAAGATTACAGCGGGTTCGACTCCTCCACCCGGTCTCCGCAACTATCAAATGCTCTCCAGCGAGATCTACACTCGAGAATCCCCAGTGGCGCCTCCTAAATTTCCTCGGCGGGATCTACATACAAGGTTCCCCACGGATCGCCTCCCGGACTCTCCTCGGGGGGTCTATATATGAGATCTCCAACAGCGAGCCTCTCAAATCTCTACCTTCCTCAACAATATCTAGGCCCAAGACTTGGTCAGATAGTGCATCGGAGGAATCCAAGGTATCTTTCTTCTCCTTCAAAAGCAGGGATCTCACCTACTCGATTCCCCAGCGGTCGAGAAATCCCCAAGCGAACATCCGCATCTTCTTCAAGATGGATATGTTTTGAAATACCACAACATCTATCATTCATACATTTCTCATAAAGTCATAATTACACATATGTCATTCATACACATTGTCATGCATCATACTTTGCATAAAGCTAACAAATATTCTATCAAAGTTTCTCTTGTTTTCCAAAAGCAGTGAAAGTCACCGATGCAAACAGGTCGAATTAAGCCGAATCGTGGAAAACTATCGAAAAGACCGCCCTGGTTGTCCTCCGCGGTGGTCGAGATTAAGCCTCGAATCGGCGGGAAAACTATCGAAAGACCGCCTGGTTGTCCTCCGACGGTAGGTCGAGATTAAGCCCGAATCGGAAAACTATCCGAAAGACCGCCTCGGTTATCCTCCGATAACGAGGCGATGGATCAACACCGATGCTGCGAGGAAGATGTCCCCATTTTGCCAACTACAACCTCCCTCAGAGTAATCAACACGAAGATTTATTCTGATTCCTTATTATCAACATCAACTACAGAGTCTAGCGTATGACTCAGTTGCCTTGGATGGCATCTTAAGCCCATCTCCGACTATTTGTCAACAGTGCTTCACTTTCAGAATGCTGCATATATGGTTAAAAATCAATACAAACCAATAACTTCATTCAAAAAAATGAACATGAAGTCTAACGTACGACTCCCTTCGGATGGCATCTTAAGCCCATCTCCTCTCCTTTCCAGAAACGTCTACAGAGCCTGGCGTACGGCTCACTTTCCAGCGATCCTCCTATCAATAATCTCGAGTCTAACGTACGACTCATTCCCCAGCTTCTCCAAATGGCATCTGAAAGCCCATTCCCGCATCACCCGACCAACCGTGAGTGCAAATTTTCGGTGTACTCGTGTTCAATCATCTTCTACCTCCGGTCACGAAGACAAGCGTGTCAATCTAACCCTCGAGTACAAGAAGATTGAGCAGGGCAGCTGTCATACCCAAAATTTTCCCTCCATCCTCGAGATTTCATACATCTATACTCAAAGATTCCTCAAGAGTTGATCGGACAAACTCTCTCTAGACAATCAACCCAAACTAGGGTTTGGTATCTCTCAGTCAAGATGGACTTCCAATATCTCAATGGTCTTCATGCCTCCTCATATGTTTCAAAGATTCTCCATGACAAGTTTCAAGCCTCAAGTCATGTTTCCTCGGACAATTGCTCGGATGGTTTGAAAATCAATTGTATTGGACAAAAGTCAGCTGTGGTCAACATACGGTCAAACTTCATAATTTTGGTCAACATCCTCACTTTGAAGTTACATTCATCATTTGATCAAGGGTTGATCATGATTCATCAAGAAAACTCAAGATTTGCTCAAAGTCCACTTTCTAAATTAGGGTTTCTAGGTGAAAAGTCAATGAACTTTGGTGATCATAACTTTCTCATACTTTCTCAGAAAGTTTTCCACCACCTCTTGTTTTGAAGGAAATTCAATTCTCTACAACTTCATGTCTCACAAGAATGTCCAAAAAATGCTTCATTTGAGAGGTATAGCTCAAAACATTACAGGTCATTTTCAAAGTCAACAAAAAGTCAACTTTTGTTTTGAAGATATATTGAGCATGGTAACTCCAATTGAGATGAGACCAAAAAGGTTGGTTAGAGGACTCTTATAGCTTTCCAAAACGTCAAGAACACTCAAAAATGTGAAAAATTGAGCAAGATGCACCATTCACAAGTTGGGCAATTTTGAAGGAATGCACAAAGAGAGATACTTCTAAAAATCAAATTTTTTGCAAATGGGCTTGCTTTTCTTCATCAAACTTATTCCTCATACAATTAGGAATATCCAAGCCCAATGCCACGAATTTTGATTTATTTTCTATTTAATTTGGAATTTATTCATTTAAATGCAAATTAAATTTAAAAATAAAGTATAAAATCAAAATTAATTGAAAGATTGATTTTTATTCTTTCCTTGAGACTCAAGTAACTCACAAAAGCCAACAATTTTCGAAAATTGATCAATATGGCAAGATTGGATTGGAAATTAATCAAATTTTGAAAATTTGATTTTGTAAAAATCAATTTTGATTTACATTGAATGTTGATTGATTCTTTCCAAAAACCATGCCAAATTCATCCAGTATAAATGTGTGATGCATACCTATCAAGAGAGAACAAAAAGATTGCTCTAAGAACCCTAACCTAAATTCAAAATTTCGTGCACTTGAAGCAACTAGCAACCATCGATCCGACCTTTCAATTGCTTTTGAGGATTCCATTGCATTCCTTGGGTTGTTACGAGTCGATCCGGACCCTTACATCATCAAAACCATCAAGAATCAAGGAATCCGGTTTGGTTTGTTCTTCCTTTTCAAAATCGATTTCTAATTCTCATGCATTTTAACATGTTTAGTGGTTTGTTTTGTGTTTAGATGCAAGTTTGCAAGCTTTACGCATAGTTTGATTGAGTTTTCATGGCGGAATCGATATGTACCATAGCTAGGGTTTCTTTGCACGAATTGGGAACTCACGAATCGTAAAATTGGAACATGAGACCACCACCCTTTGTGTTTAGAATCCAATTTGCAACGATTCATGTACTCACAACAAATTTATATTATGTGTGAGATTTTGGAAATGCGGGGGTTATAGCGTCGCCTGAGGCCGGCTATGTTTTCAAAAATTCAAAGCGTTGAAGATGAAGTTCTTGGCGCGAGCGAGGCAATCGGAGGGTGGCGTGCTTGTATTCCACTCAGCCGTTTTCAAACATCGGATGCAACGTGGCCCGATGGTTAAGGCATTCACTATTCTGGATCCTCTCCATGTCTGAGTTCGATCCCTACGGGCACGATTTTCCTTCTTTTTCCAAACTTGCAATATTTTCATATTTTCTAAGTTTCTAATATTTTTGCATTATTTTAATTCTTTTCATATTTTATTTATGCATTAAAAATTGTCAAAAATTATTTTCCTTTCACATTTGTTTTTGAAAATCTTTATTTAATTTAATAAATTAAAAATACAATTTTGCATGCATATTTATTTTTATTCATAATTTTGCATTTAAATCACTTTTAATTAGTTTTTAATTATTAAATTGCATCCAAAAAATCCTACAAAGTCAGTTCACCGTGTTACACCATACTTCAGAATTCTTTTCACCTGGTTAATGTGACTCACTTTAGGTTCAGCTTGGTATCTTGCACATACCCCAACAGCAAATGCAAAGTCAGGTCTGCTAGCTGTTAGATACAACAAGCTCGCTATCATGCTTCTATACAAACTTTGGTCTACCTTTTCACCATTTGTGTCCTTGGAAAACTTCACATGTGTGGGAGAAGGAGTCCTTTTATGGCTGGCATTCTCCATTCCAAACTTTTTGACAATATTCCTTGCATATTTGCTCTGTGAAAGGAATGTTGAGTCTTCCATCTGTGTGACTTGCAGTCCAAGAAAGTAGGTCAACTCTCCCATAAGACTCATTTCAAACTCAGCTTGCATTTGATTGGCAAAATGTTTCACCATTGAGTCCTGACATTCCACCAAATACTATGTCATCCACATAAATTTGAGCAACCATTATCTTTCCTCCTTCATTCTTGACAAAGAGTTTTATCAAGCCTCCTTTTACGTAGCCTTTATGCATAAGGAACTTGGTTAGCCTTTCATACGGACCCTAGGAGCTTGCTTTAGTCCATATAGGGCTTTCCTTAATTTGTAGACATGATCGGAAACTTGGATCCACAAATCCTTTAGATTCTACATATACTTCCTCATTTAAGTAGCCATTTAGGAAGGCACTTTTCACATCCATCGAAATAGTTTGAATTTTAGAATGCAAGCAACCCCTAGAAGAAGCCTGATTGATTCTATTCTAGCCACTGGTGCAAAAGTCTCATCAAAGTCAATCCCTTCAACCTGAGTGTAACCCTGAGCAACAAGTCTAGCTTTATTCACGGTGGCGGTCCATACGCATCGGACTTGTTCTTGTAGATCCATTTTGTGCCAATGATGTTTGTTCCTTACGGTCTGGAACTAACTCCCATACTTCATGTTGCTTGAATTGGTTCAATTCATCTTGCATTGCTCCAATCCAAAATTCATCATTTAGAGCTTCTTTGACATTTTTTGGCTCTATCTTTGATACAAAGCAAGAGTTTGAGACAGTTTCTCTAGATCTTGTAACGACACCTTTGGTTGGATCCCCAATGATGAGATCCTTTGGATGATCTTTCTGAATTCTGATGGAAGGATCTTTGTTAACTTCCTCTGGTTCAGATTTTGGAGGAGAAGGATCAGGTACATCTTCCTTATCAGGTACTTGAGGTGATGTCTCAAACCATGTCTCAATATCATATGGGACATTGTGTTCCTGATGATGATCATCAACAATGACATTAATAGACTCCATCATAACCTGGGTTCTGGAGTTGAATACCCTATATGCTCTGCTGTTAGTGGAGTATCCCAGAAAAATGCCTTCATCACTCTTAGAATCCATTTTTCTCCTTTGATCACGATCTGTCAGAATATAGCATTTACTGCCAAATACATGGAAATATTTCACAGTTGGTTTTCTTCCCTTCCATAGTTCATACAGGATGGAGGAAGATCCCTTTCTTAGGGTGACCCTGTTGTGAGCATAGCAAGCTGTATTCATAGCTTCAGCCCAAAAATGAATAGGAAGTTTCTTAGCATGAATCATTGCTCTGGCAGATTCCTGTATGGTCTATTCTTTCTTTCCACCACCCATTTGTTGAGGCGTTATAGGAGAAAACTCATGATTGATTCCCTCGGGGCGAAATTCATCAAATTTTTGTTCTCAAACTCCTTTCCATGATCACTTCTTATTCTGACAATACAACTTTCCTTCTCTCTTTGAAGTCTTTTGCATAGCTCCTTAAAGACATCAAACACATCAGATTTTTCCTTGATGAAGTTTATCCAGGTAAATCTGGAGAAGTCATCCACAACAACATAGGCATATCTTTTTCCACCAAGGCTTTCAACCTGCATAGGCCCCATCAAATCCATATGAAGCAGCTCTAGCACTCTGGAAGTTGTCAGATGTCTAAACATTGGGTGTGACATTCTGGTTTGCTTTCCAACTTGACATTCACCACAGACTCTTCCTTCATCAATATGGAGTTTTGGTATCCCTCTGACAGCCTCCATAGTGATGATATTTTCATCCTACGAGATCGAGATGTCCAAGTTTTGATGCCATAGCTTTACCTCTTTTTCATCCTTGTCTGTAGAGCACACAGAAGAGAGGTTGGTTTTCTCAGATTCCCACATATAGCAGTTGTCCTTTGATCTGACTCCTCTCATAACAACTTCTTGTTTATCATTGATTACAAGACATTCGGACACAGTGAAGTTGACTTTAAATCCCATATCACATAGGTGACTTATGCTTATGAGATTAGCGATTAAGCCTTTTACCAACAACACTCCATTTAGATTTGGAACTCGGAGCGGTCAAGTTTCCAACACCTTTGATTTCTCCTTTAGCTCCATCTCCAAAAGTAACAAAATTGGTAGAGTGAGGTTTGACATTATTCGAAGGTTTTTATACCGGTCATATGCTTGGAACACCCTGTCAAAGTACCAATCTTCCTTGCGGACACTCGAGAGAGGTGTGTGCTATCAATCTTCTGATCCTCTTCTTCCACTTTTGAGTGTAGGGTACTTTGATGTTCTTAGGCTCAACATAGGGAGTCGATTAGGGTACCCATGTAACCTATAGCGAAGGGTTTTATGTGTCCAAACCTTCCACAATGGTGACATCTCCATCTTTGAAACTTCTTATTCATGTTTCTCGATCCGATGTTGGCCCCGATGTTGTGACATCTGCTTTGACATTGGCCTATTAGGTGCAGGTCTTCTTCTGTTATCGACAAATTTCTTTGCATCTACATGCCACTGAGCCGGGAACATTTCTGTTTTACTGTTGTGACATCTGCTCGGCTTTGGTTTCCCATACCTCTTCTCTTTCTTGACACTAACGGGTTCCTTTTAGTCACATATCCTAGACCATGCTTATTTCGACATTTTGTCAAGGTGAAGAATTTCTTCCGACTTATCGGTTCCATTGTCAACATTTTGAGACTTAGTCATATGATCAAGCTTGGAATTCAACACTATAATCTCTATGTTGAGATGACTTATAGTGATTGTATTTTCCTTCTTCTCGACTTCGACTTCACATTTTACGCCTCGACTTCTCAATCGACTTTTACATTTTCATTTCTTGACATACTTCACCACCGATACACGGTTTCTTGTAAGTATCGGCAAGTTCTTCAAAGTCACTTCCTCGTCACTAGAGTCATTATCAAGATTGCCACTTTCGAGAAGATGCGGTGACAAGTTTGGTGATTCCTCTTGATATCACTACTTGATTCACCATCGGACCAAGTAACATTCATTCCTCTTTTTGTTTCTTAAGAAAGGTAGGACATTCGACTTTAATATGTCCAAATCCTTCACATCCATGACATTGGATTCTCCCTTGACTTCCTTTTCCTCGACTTGGATCTTCTTTGGGTCATAAGATCGCTAATGTCGGATGGAATGTCCTTGACATTTGACCTTGACTTTGGATCAACCCTCTGATCGGTTTGTTGAGCTCTTCCAAGCATGGCTATAGCTTGGATATCTTCTCTTCATCTTCCACCTTGCATCCCTCTTGATGTTGGATACAAGTGTTATGCTCTTGTTTTTCTTGTCAGCAGTTTCAGATTCCATCTCAAAAGTCATAAGGGATCCAATAAGTTCTTCACCTTCAAGGTCTTGATGTCTTGAGCCTCCTCTATTATAGTGACTTTCATTGCAAATCTCTTAGGCAAGGATCAGAGAATCTTCCTCACCGACTTCTCTTGACATCTTTTCACCAAGTGCTCTGAGGCATTGGCAATTTCAAGATATTCATGTGAAATTCATGAATATTCTCATCTTCCTTCATCTTCAAATTCTCAAATTTGGTAGTGAGCATCTGAAGTCTTGACATCTTCACCTTGGATGTCCCTCATGAGTAGTCACGAGGTGTCCCAAACATCCTTGGCGACTCACATTGATGAACCAATCGAAGATGTTCTGTCAATACCATTGAGCAGAGCATTCAATGCTTTAGAGTTCCCTAGAGCTAGCTCTTCTTCCTCTTTGCTCCATTCCTCCTCGGGTTTCAAGACGGTAGTCCCATCTTTCTCAAGCTTGGTGGGATGTTTCCATCCTTTATCGGTGACTCTCAAGCTTTAATGTCCTTGATCTTAAGAAGGAAACCATACGAGGCTTCCGGTAATCATAATTAGACACATCGAGAATAGGTGGTCTTCCTCCAAATCCTCCTTCTTTATCCATTCGCGGAAACTATTATCCTAGATCTCACCGGAAATAACAAGCGGGTGCACGCTCGATGCCAATTGAAATTCACGGCGGCGGATCGTGATGTCAGAGAATGTTATGACACGATGTCGACACTATGTTAACAATTCACCACGATAAATCTGAAGCGATAAAGAACACAATAAATTGTTCACCCGTTCGGTTCAACAAACCTACATCAGGGCTACCAAGCCGGGAGGAAATTCACTATTAGTAGAATTAATTCGGGAATAAACTACTGGTTTATCTCCTTCACTTAAAACCTACCAATGCAACTTCAACCTAAGTCCTACTTAGATGCGAGTACCTACTCACTCCCCTCAATCACGGTGATATCAACCTATTGACTAATTGAATTGTGAAGACACACTTCAATAAAATATCTTGATCTTGCTTCAAAGCTTCAATCAAGAGACAAACACTCGTGCTTTAAAGCTTTGGTGATAAACTACCCTTACTGAAATCCTAGTCAATGCACTTATCAATTGATAGTTGCTTGGCTCTGAAGAAACTAGAATTACACAATATCAACTGTTACTAATCCTAACATTACACAAAACCAAGTCTATCTCTTCAATACATTCAAAGGCCGACAGGTTGTAAGGTTGAATTCCTTTTATAGAATCGATCCACGAAACTTGGTTTGGGCTTCCATAAAGATAGCTAGGGTTCACTTAATTTAATCCTAAAAACATAGTCTTTTCAACAACCAATTTAGGTTTAATTAAGATTAACCTAGCAACCACGTGAAACATGCTTTCTAATAATAGAAAACAATATTTAGCGACTCAACAAACTTCACGAAAAATCTCAAGAACGAGCAGTTAGAGAGCAGAATGTCACCTGAATGTCATAACATCATTATGACATCGGTATTTTCTGAAATTTCCAGCTGACTTTAGCTTCGATTCGGTGTCTTTTAACATCCTTAGCAGGTAGGATTTATCTTCAATCTCTGAATGTCATAACGTCTATCATGACATTGCTAAATCCTAGTTTTACCAAAATTAATGCCAACTTAAAACACTAACACTAACCAAGAGAAGAATCAGTTGGCTCATAAGCTCAAGAAGTATGAGGGAGAGACATCTGATGCTGCAAAGAAGAGATCTAGGTCCGAAGAGGGGATGATACCATTAACAGAGTACGTAAGGGCTATAGTAGAGATTGAGAAGAAAAGCAAAGATTCCAAGTTTGAGTTGGAGAAGAAACATAAAGCAAGGATCAGAAGCCTAGAAAGGAAGATTCTAAAGGAAGCTACTTAGAGAGCAGCATTTGAAGATCAGCTCAGACAGAAGGATGTTCAGCTATCTTTGGCCATAGAAGAAATTGGGCAGCTCAAGCTTCAGTTAGGAATTAAGGAGTCCACAGGCTTTCCTATGTTAGATTTTTAGGCTTGTTATTTCATCTTATGTTTCAAAAAAGAATCACCATCAGGCTTGTTGATGGGATTCCATTTTTTTTACTTTTCTTGTTGTCAGAATCTTTAGCATCTTGGTTTGTATTATGGTTGAGTACTTTGTGGAACTATTCGTATCTGTGCTGCTGTTATTTTAACGAGATTTGATTCAATTGGTGTTCGTCATTTTATCTTATGTTATTGCCCAAATACTTGGCTACGAGTGTTAGAATCCTGGAAATATATAAACATGTCATTGCATGCATTGCATATATATTCATTCACATACATACCTCATGCATAATAGGTTTCCGGTTGGTGTTCTTATTCTGACTTTACCTTTATTACCAGAGGAGATTTAAGACGACAATTCACCGCTACTCTACCCGAAGTAATTTTCCGAGGCATATGGAGCAAGTACAAGCAGAGCTTGCTGAGTTGAGGATCCAGATGGCTACCAAGATGACTCAGTTCATGGAGGCAATCACGAATTCAAGCATGAGCAGGATGACTTGGTACTCGGTCAACAATCAAGTTCGTAATCGGGCTGATGCTGAGAATCAGGGGATGTTTGTTGATATTTCTGTTGGGCAGGATAATGTGCAAGACCAGACCTTCGTGAATCTTCTCGGACCTCAAGGCAATCTTTTGATCTTCGTTGTGCTAACCGGTTTCCCCACCTCGGGCTCTCATTCGTGGGGAACATGAGAGTAATCAATTGTTGTGAGGGTGTCGGGCGTGATTTTGATTTTGAAGAAGATGGTTTTCTATGCATTCGACCCGGACTTTAATTGAAGGTAGAAGGTATCGCCCGAGTTGGAGGAACGTCGAAGGCATTGAGGGTGAAGGCATCTTTGGCATGAATGTTAATGATATCGATGCAGTATCGGGGTGAGGGTTCCCCCAAAGTTTAAGCCTCCGGTGTTTGAGAAATACAATGGCTCGTATTGTCCAGTGACTCACGCTACCGCTTACTTCAGGAAGATGTCAGTTCATACTCATGATCGAGAATTGATTCACTATTTCCGGATAGTTTGGGGTGCACCCACGGAATGGTATATGAATCTAGAAAGGGCCCACATTCATTTGGAATGATTTGGTTCGTGCTTTTATCGGGCATTATAATTACAACGAGGATCTAGCGCCTAATCGTACTCGGTTGCAAAGTTTGTCACAGGGTCCAAGTGAATATTTTAAGGAATATGCGCAGAAATGGCACGAGTTGGCTGCAAGAGTTCAACCTCCTTTGTTGGAGAGATAACTAATTGACATGTTCATGAATACTCTACAAGGGCCTTTCTACGATCGTATGATCGGGGCTACATCAAGTGAGTTTTCTTTGAATTGGTAATGGCGGGAGAAAGAATAGAGGCGGAATGAAAATTTGGAAGAATTCGGGTTAGTGGTTGGGATCTTCCTCAAATGGAAGTAAGAGCCGTTTGTTTCTCACCCAAAAAGAGAGGAAACTAGCTATGCTCGTACCTATGAGGAAAGAAATAGAAGACAATATCCACACGGATCTATGATGTGTCTATTCATGATGGCTCAGCAATGACAACCACAACAAGCTAGACAATAGAATGTTCGAGACAAAACAACAACTATCAACAAAGGCAACCAAGGAAGTTTGATCCGCTGCCCATGAGCTATGCCCAAGCCTACAACATCGCTTGATTTGAAGTTGGTTAGTACGAGACAAATGCACAGTAATCACGATCGTCGTCCAGCTAATTATGATGCCAATGCAAGATGTGAATTCCATTCTGGTGGTGTGGGTTATTCAATTGAGAATTGTTATGCTCTGAAGTGCAAGATTTAGGATTTTCTTGATTCCAAGGCTATTCAGTTTGAAGCTGCAGCGGGACCCAATTCTATTCAGCATCCTATGCCCTCACATGACGCAGCTGTTAATGCCATTATTGGGGATGGCGAATGGTTGGATATAGTTATGGATGTTAATCATGTGACTACTTCTCTTCCTTATGTCAAGAGTTATTTGAGTGACAATGGTATTTTCCCGGGTTGTGATCCAGTTTGTTGCAAGTGTGTGGAACGGCCAAAAGGTTGTGATGACCTGAAGGCGCGTTGAAGCAACTCGATTTTCAAAAATCTTTTAATTCTCGAAAACTAGTGAAATCGCCACCTAATTTTATTTGTTCTAAAAAGAACGGGAAAATATAGATAAAACCCCAAACAAGCGGATAAGGCGGTCTACGTGACCAAAAAGTGGGATCGGAGTCGGTTATGTAAGGGAAGGTATTATTACATCCATCGTACTCGATGGGACCCATTTAATTCTCGCGTTTTGTGTGTGTGTTTATTGCTAAGTTATGAATACCAAAAGAAAAAGAATTGTTTGTTATTATTTTGAGTTTGACACGGTTTGAACCGTGCCTACATATTCCCTCGTGCAATGGGAAAGTCAAAACTCGTAGTTCCTCTTAAGAAGGTTTTAAGTTTGTTGTTTTGATTTTATAAGAAAAATCGTGTATTTAGACATTTCAAATACTTTGAACTAGGATTAGTTTTGTTTGTTTGAAAAGCTTAAGTCCTCGTTCGTATTTGAAGCGACTATTACACCCTCTTTATCCGAAAGAGTTTTTATGATCGCGTATGAGCGAGAAAAATTTGAGTGAGTTGAATTGTTTTTATGCGGATGAAAAGTACCGAACAACGAGGCTAGCGTCTCACGATTCAAATACTAGAAACCGAAGCGAAAGTTCGCCCAGTCGTCTATCACCCAAAAGTTTTCTTATGAAAAGTGAAGTGAAAGCGAGTTCACGTTATTTAGAGTCTTTAAGCCACAGGTCTAGCGTCCAGCGACTTAAAGACTAAAGTTTGTTGGGGACAAGTTTTTAAGCTTAACGTCCGCGACTTAAAAACTTGTACTTTATTATGAAAAAGATTTTGAAAATGCACTCGACGTTGGATCGAGGTTTGAAACTTATTATGAAAGTGTTTTTGCAATGCGAGTTATGATTAATTGAATATATGGTCCTAAGGTGCGGTAATAGAAAAGGACACACAATACTATACAAGCATTAAATAAAGCAAGTAAAATAAATTAAAAGCCCATACAAGGTGGCTTGCGCAAATAAATGATTTACATTGTGTAGGTGCATGCGCGAAATAAATTTAATCGATTAATTAAACAAAACTTAATCAAGTAATTAGTTTAATAAAATTAATTAGGTAAACTAATTAATTTTAAATAACCTAATTAGATAATTAAATAATGTTTAACCACTCAATCAAAGTTTCATTGTAAGCCCAAGAGTAAGCGTGGTGTGTGCACAAAGGTGTGGCCGTTGTGACGCTTCAAAGCTTTGTCAACTCAGGGTAAAAAAAATGGCTCGCACGAGTATTAGTTTGAAAAAAATGTTTTGGTTGGTGCTTTGTGAATAATTTAAATGATAAATCAATAACAATATTTACTAATTATTACAACAAGTGGGGATGAGGGTACAAATTTACAAATGGAGATATGACAAGAAAAAGAAATAAAATACTAGAAATTTCCTAATAAAAAGAAAGAGTCTAACTAAAACTACTATCATTTTTTTGTATTTTTGGATATTACTAAATATTTCATTGGTTAGGAAAAATATGTTAATATTTACTAAATTATATTAATAATAATAGTTTTTTAATAATAATAATAATAACTAAATAATAAAAATAATTATTTGATAATAATAATAGTAATACTAATAACAGTTAGTAATAATAATGATAATTATTAAATAATAAAAGTAATAATTAAACTATAATAATAATAACAGTAAAAAAACAATAATAGTTAGTAATTAGAAAGAAAATAGTTAGTAATTATAATAAAAAGAAAAAAATGGTTAGTAATTATAATAATAATTAACTAATAATAAATAATAATAATAAGTTATAATAACAGTTATTTATAATAATAATAATAATAAACAAAAGAAGGGTGAAAAGGAAAACAGAAGAGAGATCCTCTCTTCTCCCTAAACAGCGTTCTCATCTTCTCTCGCCGGAACCCGCTTCACTCTCATCCTCTCTCGCCGTTTCCTCTCAAACCCTCGCCGCTCTCTCTCTCTTCTCACCGTCGCGATTCCTCTCGCTTCTCACCGGTCTCCGTTTCTCTCGCCGACCCGCGCTCCGTGTTTCTCTCTCGATCGCGATTGGTTTGCATGTTAATGATTTCTGATTGTGATTTCTGATTGTGTTTTGATTTTCGATGGTTGTTGTGTTTGATACAGGTTATTGATTTTGGGCGAAAAAGGGCTTGAACCCTAACCTCCACAGCGATTAGGTTAACAACCTTGGAGGCAGCGTCAATGGTGGTGGCTTCTGTCTTTGTCGGGTGAGATTGTTCAATTTCTTCTTCTCCTCTTCTTCTTCTCGATCGAACTAGTTTACGAAACTAATTCTGAAGGTTGTGGGTCTAGGAAAATGATGACAGATAACACTTGTTAGGGTTTGTTGTGTTACGGTTTGGGGTTTACGCGTTGGTTGGCTGGATTCTTTTGAGCGGTATTTGGGTTTGGTTTTTGTAGTTGGACGATGCTTGTATGTTGGTATATTTTTGGTGGTTTTTGGATTTTGTATTTTTGAGCGATGCTAGCTTGGATTTTTGTCGATCCTTTAAGCGGATACTCTTGGTATATATCTTCTGTGAAAAATGTGAACTGATATCCTTCTCTTCTCCTCTATCCTGGTTGGTTTTAACAGATACTATCCTTGAACAGATTGGTATCCCTGTTATCCCTGCTGTCTTTTACCTTCTGGGTTGGTTTACCTTATGGTTTACCCCCTCTAAATCAACTCTTCTTTTTCTTGACCCTTGCCTCTTTCTTGTCGAGCAGATACTACTTTGATCTGCTAGGCATTGGCCCTTTACCCATTCAATGAAACTTCAATCATTCTTCCTTGGAATTACCTTCTGTTGCCTTGTGGTTATGACCATTACCCTTTTCAGCTATGCTCTGCTATGCTATTGGATTTGAACTTTTGGGCACTTTTTACTTTTCTGTGTATGCTGTGCATATGTTGTCTGCTGCTGTTTCTGGGTGAAAAAGTAATTACACTTTGGGGTAAAAAGTTGTTTTTGCTTGCTGATAACCATGTAGAAATGTATTGCTAATCATTGGGATTATATCTTGGTGGAACACGGAAAACCTTCTTTGTTGGGCGATAAAGTTAGGTGATTTATTGCTTGCTTTTGAGAAAATGATGCTGCCTGATTTTCCTTTGCACACCTCCTTTTGTGAACCAAACGTAGTTTGTGATTTGCAAAAGGAGATTATGGCCGATGAAAGAACTTTCAAGTTCTGAGGCTCGATTGATTGAACGTAACTAAATCCTTCAACCTGATTCCTGACACTAATCCTAATGATGAGTTATAACGTAAATGCTTGTGTTAACTTTTTGATTAAATTCGCTAACCAATTTCCTCTTTTGTGCTTCATGTATCTGGCGGATTGAATGACAAAGGTGATGAAGAAAGTAGAGCAATGTAGCGATGAAGACTTGAATACTTTGCAACAAGTTTTGTAAGACTTGTAGGATTTGTAAACTAAAACTTCACGGAACACACTTGTAATATGGAATGAATGCTTGTATCTACTTTAGAAAATTTGTATTAGAAACAATTGTGTAACCGTCTCCTTGTAAGCTTCTCAAGTCTTGGATGATAACTTTGAACAACTTTGTCAATTAAGCGAATAATTCTTGCCATGGTGTTTGTAATAACAAATTCTTCTTTAAAGTGAAGTTTAGTGGAACAAGCGAAATTATTCAACTACCCTTGTATAAAATGATTCCTGAATTGTGCACAAAATCCTTTGCTTGCGAGTCCACATCGTAAATGAAATCTTATTGTTATGCAACAATAAGAACTTTTCGATATTGAATTTTATGATTTCCAACCTTACAATTACGCTTGAAATGCACAACACTCATGTAAATTGAATAAGTTCTTGCAATTATTTTTCGCTAGCGATCTCATACACCAAGAAAGCGGTATTTCAATCACGAATTCAAATAAAAGAAATTCTTTCTTGTTTCCCTTTTTAATTTCTCAAATGACTAAATATTACATCTCTCCCTTTTTGAATTCAATTTCCAAGCGAGCAATCCTTTTCGGACGAGATAACTCAAGCGAACTTCAAAAATCGTTGAAATCTCTTGCGTTTGAATTATATCTGCTAACAAGACTGAACCTTTCTTTTCCTACCACTTTTCATAAAAAACCTTCAGCATGAATTCCTCTGAAATCACGATAAATAGACATTTTGCTTGAAAATAGTGGGATAAGACGAAGGGGAAATTTTGGGGTGCGACAGTTGCCCCTATTCAATCATCTTAGACCTGGTAAGTGAGAAAGATTGACAATTTTCGAACGTTCAAGGTGGAAGAGGATTGAATACTAGAAGAACTTGCCCTCGGAAACCGAAGTCACAAAGAAAATGGATAACAACATCTTGACTGAGTCAAGGAGAAACATGAGGAGAGAACTTGCTAAACATCAACGAAATGCCTTAACATACGATTGCCCAATTAATAGGAGATTTCAACATCATTGGGGATAACAGTGTGGCAAAATGATTTTGACAACAATTTTAATGAAAGTGCTATGAGAAGAAAAGCGAACTTCTCAAGCGAAAGAAAAACAATATTTTGAAAAATTGACATGACTTAACAAAGAGTTCTACGAACTAAGGAATACAGAGACCTTAAACAAAATTGAAAAATGACACGATTGAGAACTTAACAAAGAGTTCACGATTGACAAGGCGAGAACTTAACAAAGAGTTCTACGAACTAAGGACTACACAGACCTTAAACAAAATTGAAAAGCGACACGATTGAGAACTTAACAAAGAGTTCTACGATTGACAAGGCGAGAACTTAACAAAGAGTTCTACGAACTAAGGACTACACAGAGACCTTAAACAAAATTGAAAAAGACACGATTGAGAACTTAACAAAGAGTTCTCGATTGACAAGGCGAGAACTTAACAAAGAGTTCTACGAACTAAGGACTACACGGAGACCTTAAACAAAATTGAAAAGCGACACGATTGAGAACTTAACAAAGAGTTCTCGATTGACAAGGCGAGGACTTAACAAAGAGTTCTACGAACTAAGGACTACAGAGACCTTAAACAAAATTGAAAAGCGACAAGATTGAGAACTTAACAAAGAGTTCCACGATTGACATGATTGAGAACTTAACAAAGAGTTCTCGATTGACAAGGCGAGAACTTAACAAAGAGTTCTCTGAACTAAGGACTACACAGACCTTAAACAAAATTGAAATGACATGATTGAGAACTTAACAAAAGTTCACGATTGACATGATTGAGAACTTAACAAAGAGTTCTACGATTGACAAGGCGAGAACTTAACAAAGAGTTCTACGAACTAAGGACTACACAGAGACCTTAAACAAAATTGAAATGACATGATTGAGAACTTAACAAAGAGTTCCACGATTGACATGATTGAGAAATTAACAAAGAGTTCTACGATTGACAAGGCGAGAACTTAACAAAGTTCTCGAACTAAGGACTACACAGAGACCTTAAACAAAATTGAAACGACACGATTGAGAACTTAACAAAGAGTTCTCGATTGACAAGGCGAGGACTTAACAAAGAGTTCTACGAACTAAGGACTACACAGGACCTTAAACAAAATTGAAAAACGACGATTGAGAACTTAACAAAGAGTTCCACGATTGACATGATTGAGAACTTAACAAAGAGTTCTACGATTGACAAGGCGAGAACTTAACAAAGAGTTGTACGAACTAAGGACTACACAGGACCTTAAACAAAATTGAAATGACATGATTGAGAACTTAACAAAGAGTTCCACGATTGACATGATTGAGAACTTAACAAAGAGTTCTACGATTGACAAGGCGAGAACTTAACAAAGAGTTCTACGAACTAAGGACTACACAGGACCTTAAACAAAATTGAAATGACATGATTGAGAACTTAACAAAGAGTTCCACGATTGACATGATTGAGAACTTAACAAAGTTCTCGATTGACAAGGCCGAGAACTTAACAAAGAGTTCTACGAACTAAGGACTACAGAGACCTTAAACAAAATTGAAATGACATGATTGAGAACTTAACAAAGAGTTCCACGAATAGATGGCTTAGAACAATATCGAATTGTTGGTGCACGAAAGTGCGAGGAGCCATGGCATCTTTGAATGTCTTTGATCGTGTAACCTCTGAGTTACCGAGAACAAAATCGATGGCGCACCAGAGTACAATTCTCGGGGATAAACAAAACAATATCCGACACCCGTGATATAGATGTTTATGAAGTCGGTAAATCTTGTTTCCAACGTTTACTGCGATGAGAGATCTTCTTGAACATGTACGGACATGTTGAACAACCACGAGTTGACAAGATCTTCAATTTGTATGCAGATAGCTTTACGGTTGATAGAAGAATCGATTCAGCGCCTATGGTGAAAAACTTCTAGGGTAATGAGCTTGATTGACATTGTATGGGCGATGCGTTGCGACAAGTAGATATGTAGATCAGCGTGCGAGTTGGAGAAATATCACGAGATTTGAATAAACATCCCGCTTGGTGGATACTTATTTGTTGAGTAGTTGATAACTTACTGGGGAAATAAACGCACCAGAAGTTCGATGTAATTTTTTGAGAACAGCTCAGAGGAGTAAATTGTGGAAGCCACTGCCAATAGTATTTGCTGAGAAGATTCTTGTCGAAAGAAATCTTTGAAAATACCGAGAATGATGTTGTGTGATCCTTTACGAAGGAGATTCACTTGGGAGAGAAATAAGCTTATTTGAAACTTCGTAAGAAAACCATGTGGAAAATTCGCTGGGGATTCCCGGTTGAATAATTTTGTTGACGTTAGAGTCCATCTGAAAGAGACAACTGTTTCGTTGGGGAAGAAATCTCGATTGGAGAAAACCTCAGTTGTTGAGATCCAAACAAGTGTGTAACTTGCTTGTAGAAAAAGAGGATAACTTGTCGTATGCGAACTAATCCTTCCATTTGATCCTTACGAGGACATCTACGGTTTCAGTTGAAAAACCAAAAGATAAGCAGCTAATGCATAGTATGATATGCATGATGTGATATGCATGATGTGATTTTTCTAATGCAAATGATACATGATTTCTGTTGTTGAGAAGGAAGATATCCTTCAAATCAATTGAGCGATCTTGTTGTTATAAGAGTTCATTGGGGATGATCAATTGAACCTCGGGGAGAGACTTCATTGGAGAATTGACACTATTGTCGATTATGCATCACCCAAGCATTCTCACAGCAGGGAGAAGAACTAGGTTGTCATTTGAGAAAAGTCTCACCTTGTAATGGTGTACTTTTAAAAGCTCTATAAAGAAGGTCCATTGATACAAGAGTTCGCAGGAAACCCAATCACTCTGGAATGGATTCGATTCGAGAATCATCATCGTTGTAGACCAATTATGGTGAGTCCTCAAACTTGTGATTGGAAGAACTAAATTTGTCATTCAAAATAGTCTTCAAATTATGATTACGCTAAGAAAAATCACTAGCGATCTTGGAATAACCCGAGTCTTGGTGAGGTTTATGAATGAATGTGCTATGTAGTATATGATATGAATGCATGAATGAATGAATGCATGAATATACTAGTTAATGCAGGCTATCAAACGAATCCTCGACACCGTTAGTCAGGAGGATAAAGAACATGGCCCACAAGATGATTGACCAAGCTCCAAATGTTGAATTGCATTGGAAGGGCGCAATGCTAATTCTTGTAGAACGAAGAATAGCAAACTTACGAGTTGATCGGATAACGATGATTAGGCGTGCTCCATGCGTGGAATGCGCGTGACATTAGATTTTGCACTTGAATCTCAATATGCCGATGCATTAGACCTTCTAAAATCTTTCCCACAAAGGGTGTCCGGCATCTGTATTCGATCATCGGTATTTCAAAGGCTGGATATTACGATATGGAATATCATGCCTTGATAGGAGCTTTGGAGGTATTTCCACATCTCAAAATAACCTCCTTAGATTTATCAAATCTTAGACTGGCAGACTTTGCGTAGATGGACGACATGCCCCAGTATGAGCATTGGAGAGACTCCAACGTCTCGAAGTAGTTGCTTCAGATGAATCTTTTCAGCAAGCTTGCTTTAGGATGAGTCTTGGAAAGACTTCTATGTCTCAAGTATTTTCCTCAGATCGACTGCATCTGAATAAGGAGCTATGCGAGCATCGGGAAGACCTGCCCCAGGACGAGCTTTAGAGAGACTTCTACGTCTCGAAGTAATTACTCAGGATGGTGATTCTTGAGCGAACACTTGCTCCAATTAAGAGCTTTATCGTCACGAGTAGCGCGGATCAACAACAAGTGAGCAACTAATTTGATGGAATAAGAACTCCTTTTTTTTTTTGAAGGCTTCACGTGTCGAGTATTTGCTGATTAGTTACCTGATTAGAGTGAAATGCCCCCACTTTATAGCCTTAGAGACTCCCATGTCTCGAGGTGATTGCTTCAAGTTGGTGGAACATGGAATATGTTGTCTCAGGCTAATGCTCTTTTGAGAAGGACTAAATCAAGCTGATTGCTCTTTAAGGATTTGCCCTGGATTGGCAAAATTCGAGGTGAATTTGATTTGATTGCCCCAAATTCTCTGAATCTTGAGAAGACAACTTGTGATATGCTCAAAGGTCCTTAGATGTCCTGCCCTTGCTACAAATAACTGCTAACTCAGCAGAATAATCAAGTTTCTCTTCTTTGGACAAAGTTAAACTCTTCACTGATGTTCATTATGAGAACTTCTTCAATGTCACAATTGTTTTACATGTAGAAGAATGTTTGTTGTGACAATTATAATGCAACATTTATGTGTCTTGAAGTTTTGTATGAAAAACATTATGATTTTTGCGAGTGAAACACTTTTTGGAGTGCAACACTAAAATTTTTTGCAAGATAAGACGAGCATATAATACCAACACAGATACTTAGCACACACTGTAGGAGTCAGGTAAACGCGATCTCTTCGTCGTATGCTTTTGAATTAATCCATGCTTCAATTAGGACTTTTGAGGGTTGTAACGCGGCCTGGTTCACGGGTTTTTTAGAAAAAGGATTTTTAGGCTCAAAATATTTGGTGCCCGCCCATTCTCCATGATGTTCTTCAGTCCTAAGTTCAACTATCTTGATACAAGCACTCATCTCTCGAGAGGTGTTATGGTGGTTGAGGAACCGATACGAGGTTTCTTGGACACGACAGTCACTCACATTTGTCTTTGGTGTCTAACCACACAACTTGTTCTTTGTTGGGAATTTTTCTTTAAAAATGCATTTCAAGATTTTTGCTTGACTTTTGCCTAAGCGACTTATTAACAAGTTCCGACTTAGCGGGCTTTTTGTCTTTTTCTATTCATCTTTTTTTTGAACAAGTCGTGGATTTATACACAATCATTGATTTGTTAGAAGAGATGGTATTTGTCACGAGTCCTGAGGTAGATGAAAGATAAATGTTATGGTGTCGTCATGTGTTGACCTTTCTGATGTGCAAGAGATAACCAACACGGTATCATTCTCCTTTGATGCACACTATTGATAGATGGAGGTCGACTGCTGTGGTTTTGACCTTTCTCAACCTTTTGAAGGATAGCCATTGTTGTATCCTTAAATGCTTACTCTCTTGATGAGTTTGGAATGCTCGATCAGGTTAACTGAACACTACCATACAGGTAAAAGCGATGAGGGTTTTTGAGCGAAAAGAAACTCCTACTTCAAGGCTCGAGGGTTAACGATGGTTTATCTCCTTATAACTCCGGTGTTTAGGAATTGAAACAAGGCTGTACATCATTAGCGAGGTTCTACTCAAAGCACATGACTAGAGACACAGGCGTTTTTCAATTATCGTCCTCCCTCCAATCTTTGCCTAGGCGAAAGAGTTGGTAACGTTGGTATCAAAATGCTCACAAATCAAATAAAGAGTGATAACGAATGGATTGCTTCAAGACAAACATACTCATTGCATTAAGATAAAAACAAACAAGTTTCTACATGCAAACAAAATTTAAACAATTAAACAAGATACACATGAAAATGCAGTAAAGAAATAAAAGACTGTCATTGTTGAGGGGACTTGAGCTCCATCTTGACTTGTTGATTCAGATGACTTTCAGTAGTCTTGGTGATCACTTGAGTACCGGGTTGCCATTCACAAACAGAATCCCTCCTTGAATAGTCAAGTGTTTCTGGTCGATCAATTGTTGAACCTTGGCTTTGTAAGGATTGCAATCCTCTGTTGAGTGTCCTACCGTACCAGCATGGTATCCACATCGTGCATTATGATCATATCGTGACGGGAATGACTTTGGTGGCTTAAGAAATTTGGGAACCACCAATGAACTTTGAACCAGATACGGCAGAAGTTGACTGTAGGTCACTGGAATTGGATCAAGAGGAGCCTCCCTTCTTTCCAGATTATTCCGAGGCACAGTTTGATTTTGAGAGTTCTGACTCTGAAGTTGAGGAAGATCAGACAAAAGTTGTTGATGCAAAGATTTGAAAGATGGCAATGGAGGATAATGATTCGGCGTTGCAACCGACTTCCCTTTGCTAGAACTTGAGATATCTTTGCTGAAGGTTACCACCTTTTCTGAAGTGAACATCTGGTCTACTTCATCACTACTCTTCAAAGTCTCAACTTTCTCTTGGCAAGCGATTGTCCCAATGAGCTTTGGAAGTTCCTCAAAATTGCTATGATTAGACCTTGCAAGCAAAATGTCTAAGCTCAATCCATTCTGTTTGAAAAACAGAATCTTATCATCAATTAGCTCTTGAACTGTGCATTTGAAGGCTGAACAATTCTCAATTTCGTGTCCTACAGAGTCAGCATGGAAAGCACATTTAACTCTCTCATCAAACCAAGCTTTAGCAACCCCTGGTACTGGCTTCAATTCCCTTGGTATCACCACACCACTCTGAATCAAGAAAGGCAATAGTTGTGAATATGATATCGGAATTGGCTGAATATCCTGTTGAGCATATCGGCGATAATGCGGATTAATACGCTGATTTGGTTCCTTCTTCTTGATCGGGGCAAGCAATTCTTTTGACGAGAATCTCGAAGGTGAAGGCCGAGGATGATACTCAGTAGGAGAATTTCGAACTGGAGAGTTCGCCACGTGTGGGTGTCCTTGACTCATGGAGACATCAGATGATAGAGCAGCAACCAAACTTGCGGAGATTGGTGTGGTGTTGCATTCTCTTTTCAATACAACTTGCAAGAGATCCAAGACCAGACTCATCTGACTCTTCAAGTGCTTAACTTCTGCCTTCAAAAGTTCCTGACCACGCTGAAGCTCGTCTATAGTCCTCTGAGACATCCTTGGAGTTCTGAACGTGCGTCGAGTAGACAGTTTGATATTTCTGGACAGAAGAAATGAAATGAGCTTTTCTGATGAAGATGGAATACACGGCAATGCATTAAAGAATGCAAACGATATGTAATGGTAATGCATGTAAGAATGCAATGTAATATAGTAATGCGCATGTAAAATGCGATGTGATGGTAATGCATATAAGAATGCCATATGATGGTAATGCATGTAAGAATGCAATGATGGTGATGCATGTAAGAATGCAATGATGATACGCATGTAAGAATGCAATGTGATAGTAGCATGTAAGAAAGCAATATGTGCGGTACATATTGATGTTATCGCAAAATCATATGTAAAGTCAAATAGCACAAGGGTTTAAAAGGGCGGTCGGACATGGTTTGGCGTCTACCCAACAATTCCCAAACAAGGTTGGTTCTAATGTTTTTATGCTAAATGCTTCTTGGAGTCTTAGATCCCTTTTTAGAAATATTATCCACGCGATCGGACTATGTGGGATAATACTTCAAAAATACTCAAGCGGCTCTTAAAGGATACTCAAAAATCCTTTGAGCGGTCGGTTTGTTTTGGACATCCTAATACTTAGAGTTATAGGCCCTTTGTCCAAAATTATCATCCCACTATTATGCGGTGCAATAACTCCCTTAAAAGACCAACTCTAAGTTGTGGTCTTCACGTCGATCCAAGGAACACGGATGTCCAATGGACCTAAGCTACTCAACCACTCTAAACTTATGTTTCCTAGAAGCACAGGTATTGGGCTTATCTATGAATCATAATCAATAAACACCCAATATCAAAATACATCATAGGATAGTATAAAGAAATAATAGGCAATGAATGGTAAACATCAAAGCAATAAACAAACACAATGGGAGAATTAAATTAGGGTTAACTCGCTTTAAAAATGTCCCGGTGAAGTCGCCAAGCTGAAGCAACTCGATTTTCAAAAATCTTTTAATTCTCGAAAACTAGTGAAATCGCCACCTAATTTTATTTGTTCTAAAAAGAACGGGAAAATATAGATAAAACCCCAAACAAGCGGATAAGGCGGTCTACGTGACCAAAAAGTGGGATCGGGAGTCGGTTATGTAAGGGGAAGGTATTAGCACCCCTTACATCCATCGTACTCGATGGGACCCATTTAATTCTACGCGTTTTGTGTGTGTGTGTTTATTGCTAAGTTATGAATACCAAAAGGAAAAGAAATTGTTTGTTATTATTTTGAGTTTGACACGGTTTCAGAACCGCGTGCCTACATATTCCCTCGTGCAATGGGAAAGTCAAAACTCTGTAGTTCCTCTTAAGAAGGTTTTAAGTTTGTTGTTTTGATTTTATAAGAAAAATCGTGTATTTAGACATTTCAAATACTTTGAACTAGGATTTGTTTTGTTTGTTTGAAAAGCTTAAGTCCTCGTTCGTATTTGAAACGACTATTACACCCTCTTTATCCGAAAAGAGTTTTTATGATCGCGTATGTGAGAAAAGATTTGAGTGAGTTGAATTGTTTTTTATGCGGATGAAAAAGTACCGAACAACGAGGCTAGCGTCTCACGATTCAAATACTAGAAACCCGAGGAGCGAAAGTTCGCCCAAGTCGTCTATCACCCAAAAAGTTTTCTTATGAAAAAGTGAAGTGAAAGCGAGTTCACGTTATTTAGAGTCTTTAAGCCCACGCAGTCTAGCGTCCAACGACTTAAAGACTAAAGTTTGTTTGGGGGACAAGTTTTTAAGCAACTGGTCTAACGTCCGACGACTTAAAAACTTGTACTTTATTATGAAAAAGATTTTGAAAATGCACTCGACGTTGGATCGAGGTTTGAAACTTATTATGAAAGTGTTTTTGCAATGCGAGTTATGATTAATTGAATATATGGTCCTAAGGTGCGGTAATAGAAAAGGACACACAATACTATACAAGCATTAAATAAAGCAAGTAAAATAAATTAAAAGCCCATACAAGGTGGCTTGCGCAAATAAATGATTTACATTGTGTAGGTGCATGCGCGAAATAAATTTAATCGATTAATTAAACAAAACTTAATCAAGTAATTAGTTTAATAAAATTAATTAGGTAAACTAATTAATTTTAAATAACCTAATTAGATAATTAAATAATGTTTAACCACTCAATCAAAGTTTCATTGTAAGCCCAAGAGTAAGCGTGGTGTGTGCACAAAGGTGTGGCCGTTGTGGCAAAGCTTTGTCAACTCGGGGTAAAAAAATGGCTACGCGAGTATTAGTTTGAAAAAATGTTTTGGTTGGTGCTTTGTGAATAATTTAAATGATAAATCAATAACAATATTTACTAATTATTACAACAAGTGGGGATGAGGTACAAATTTACAAATGGAGATATGACAAGAAAAATAAAATACTAGAAATTTCCTAATAAAAGAAAGAGTCTAACTAAAACTACTATCATTTTTTGTATTTTGGATATTACTAAATATTTCATTGGTTAGGAAAAATATGTTAATATTTACTAAATTATATTAATAATAATAGTTTTTAATAATAATAATAATAGTTAACTAAATAATAAAAATAATTATTTGATAATAATAATAGTAATACTAATAACGATTAGTAATAATAATGATAATTATTAAATAATAAAAGTAATAATTAAACTATAATAATAATAACATAAAAAACAATAATAGTTAGTAATTAGAAAGAAAATAGTTAGTAATTATAATAAAAAGAAAAAATGGTTAGTAATTATAATAATAATTAACTAATAATAAATAATAATAATAAGTTATAATATGATTATTTATAATAATAATAATAATAAACAAAAGAAGGGTGAAAAGGAAAGCAGGAAGAGATCCTCTCCCTCATGAAAGCGTTCTCATCTTCTCTCATGAACGCTTCACTCTCATCCTCTCGCCGTTTCCTCTCAAACCCCGCCGCTCTCTCTCTCTTCTCACCGTCGCGATTCCTCTCGCTTCTCACCGGTCTCCGTTTCTCTCGCCGACCCGAGCTCCGTGTTTCTCTCTCGATCGCGATTGGTTTGCATGTTAATGATTTCTGATTGTGATTTCTGATTGTGTTTTGATTTTCGATGGTTGTTGTGTTTGATACGGGTTATTGATTTTGGTAAGCGAAAAGGGCTTGAACCCTAACCTCCACACGCGATTCGGTTAACAACCTTGGGCGTCAATAGTGTTGGCTTCTGTCTTTGTCCGGTGAGATTGTTCAATTTCTTCTTCTCCTCTTCTTCTTCTCTGAATCAGAACTAGTTTCTGAAACTAATTTCTGAAGGGTTGTGGGTCTAGGAAAATGATGACAGATAACACTTGTTAGGGTTTGTTGTGTTCTGGTTTGGGGTTTAACGTTTGTGGTTGAAGCTGGATTCTTTTCGGGCGGTATTTGGGTTTGGTTTTTGTAGTTGGACCGATGCTTGTATGTTGGTATATTTTTTTGGTTTTTAGTTTTGTATTTTTGAGCTGATGCTAGCTTGGATTTTTGTCAATCCTTTAAACAGATACTCTTGGTATATATCTTACGTGAAAAATGTGGCGATATCCTTCTCTTCTCCTCTATCACGGTTGGTTTTAGGATACTATCCTTGAGCAGTTGGTATCTGTTATCCTGCTGTCTTTTACCTTACGGGTTGGTTTACCTTATGGTTTACCCCTCTAAATCAACTCTTCTTTTCTTGACCCTTGCCTCTTTCTTTGTGCGAGCGGATACTACTTTGATCTGCTAGGCATTGGCCCCTTTACCCATTCAATGAAACTTCAATCTGTTCTTCCTTGGAATTACCTTCTATTGCCTTGTGGTTATGACCATTACCCTTTTCAGCTATGCTCTGCTATGCTATTGGATTTGAACTTTTGGGCACTTTTTACTTTTCTGTGTATGCTGTGCATATGTTGTCTGCTGCTGTTTCGGTGAAAAAGTAATTACACTTTGGGGTAAAAAGTTGTTTTTGCTTGCCGATAACCATGTAGAAATGTGACTGCTAATCTGTTGGGATTATATCTTGGGCTGGAACCTGGAAAACCTTCTTTGTTGTTGGGGATAAAGCTATTAGGTGATTTATTGCTTGCTTTTGAGAAAATGATCTTTGCTGATTTTCCTTTGCACACCTCCTTTTGTGAACCAAGCGTAGTTTGTGATTTGCAAAAGGAGATTATAACCGATGAAAGAACTTTCAAGTTACGAGGCTCGATTGATTGAGCGTAACTAAATCCTTCAACTGATTCGACACTAATCCTAATGATGAGTTATAACGTAAATGCTTGTGTTAACTTTTTGATTAAATTCGCTAACCAATTTCCTCTTTTGTGCTTCATGTATCTGGCGGATTGGACGGCAATGGTGATGAAAAAGTAGAGCAATGTAGCGATGAAGACTTGAATACTTTGCAACAAGTTTTGTAAGACTTGTAGGATTTGTAAACTAAAACTTCCTGGAACACACTTGTAATATGGAATGAATGCTTGTATCTACTTTAGAGGAAATTTGTATTAGAAACAATTGTGTAACCGTCTCCTTGTAAGCTTCTCAAGTCTTGGATGATAACTTTGAACAACTTTGTCAATTAAGCGAATAATTCTTGCCATGGTGTTTGTAATAACAAATTCTTCTTTAAAGTGAAGTTTCGTGGAACAAACGAAATTATTCCAACTACCCTTGTATAAAATGATTCCCTGAATTGTGCACAAAAATCCTTTGCTTGCGAGTCCACAATCGTAAATGAAATCTTATTGTTATGCAACAATAAGAACTTTTCCGGTATTGAATTTTATGATTTCCAACCTTACAATTCTGCTTGAAATGCACAACACTCACTGTAAATTGAATAAGTTCTTGCAATTATTTTCTGCTAGCGATCTCATACACCAAGAAACGGTATTTCAATCACCGAATTCAAATAAAAAGAAATTCTTTCTTGTTTCCCTTTTTTTTAATTTCTCAAATGACTAAATATTACATCTCTCCCTTTTTTGAATTCAATTTCCAAACGAGCAATCCTTTTCGGACAGATAACTCAAACGAACTTCAAAAATCGTTCGAAATCTCTTGCGTTTGAATTATATCTGCTAACAAGACTGAACCTTTCTTTTCCTACCACTTTTCATAAAAAACCTTCAGCATGAATTCCTCTGAAATCACGATAAATAGACATTTTGCTTGAAAATAGTGGGATAAGACGAAGGGGAAATTTTGGGGTGCGACACGCGTATTCAGGAATTGATAAATGATGGTTCTCTTCAGTTTGGTAGAGCCAGGAAGTACAGAAAGGTGACTCCCGCATATGTTTCAGTGGTTTCTATTCCATTTACGCCAAGGCGTATTCCTGTTGTCGCCAAGCCAGTATCATTGATGATTACTTTGCCCGGTCCTATGCCGTATGATAGTGAGAAGGTGATTCCTTGGCATTATGGTGCTGATGTGTATTATCATGGGGTTAAACAAGACTCTAGTCCGTCTGAGAATAGTTTTGTGAAAGATAATGATGTCAATAAGTTTTCTGGTGAAGGTCGTTTGATGAGAAGTGGAAGGGTGTTGAGTCCCCCAAATCTTCAGAGTAAGGCGGATGCTTTAGCTAAGGCGAAAGGCAAACAAGTGATGGTTGATGGTCAAGGATCTGAGCTGGCTAAGGCACCTAAGCCTCTTGTTGCACCTGATATATCTTCGACTCTAGAAGCTGAGGTTGAAGAGTTGATGAGGTTGATAAGAAGGAGTGACTATAATATTGTTGAGCAGTTACATCATACCCCATCCAAGATGTCTATGCTATCTTTGTTGATCTATTCTGAGACTCATAGGAATGCTCTTATGAAACTATTGAAGAATACTTTTGTTCCCCAAGCGATTACAGTGGGTCAGTTTGAAACAGTATGTGCTAGTATATCAGCCGGAAATGGGTTAGGCTTCACAGATTTTGATCTTCCACCCGAGGGCCGTAATCATAACAAAGCTCTGCACATCTCTATGGAGTTCAAGGGCACAACCTTGTCAAGGGTTTTGGTTGATACCGGGTCGTCATTGAATGTATTACCCAAGAAGGCACTCATGAAGATTGATTATTCTGGTTTGGAGTTGCGTCCCAGTGACCTTGTTGTGGAGGCATTTGATGGCTCGAAGAGGTCTGTGTTTGGAGAGATTGATTTACCGATTAAGGTGGGCCCATAGATCTTTACTTCCACTTTCTAAGTGATGGATATTAATCTGGCTTATTGTTGTCTTTTGGGATGTCCTTGGATTCACAAGGTGGGTGCAGTCACTTCCACCATTCATCAGAAACTCAATTATCCTCTTGATGGAAAGACAATTACTGTTTCTGGCGAGGAGGAGTATATTGTAAGCCACTTGGCTTCTTTCAGGTATGTGGATATTAAGGGTGAAATACACGAGACTCCGTTCCAAGCTTTTGAGAATGTTCAGATGATTAAGACTCTGGATGTTGAGGTTAAGAAGAAGGTCGAGACCCCCCTTACGTCATTGAAAGATGCTCGAGCCCTACTTGAGGCGGGTCGCGCTGAAGGTTGGGGCAGTGTTGTGGAGGTTGCTCCGAAGCTTAACAGGTTTGGCTTGGGATTTGATCCCATTTTGCGCAGACAGATTCTCAAAGCTCCTGATTCGTCTATCCCTTTCAAGTTTGCTAGTGCCGACATTAAGAAGGAAGATCAAGTCAACACAATTGGCGATGAAGACAATGTGTTTAACTTGGAAGATTGGATTCGCCCATGCATCCCGGGAAGCGAGTTGAAGAATTGGACATCTGTGGACACCATTCAAGTTACAACCGTTGAGGAGTAATTTTCTTGTTTTTTCTTTATCATTCCATAATTCTCGCTGGTAGTGAATCGTTATGTAGAGCCACCATGTTTCATATTGCAGTTTTATCATGAAATAAGGGCGTTTTATTCAAACTTTTGTGTTATTTTCACTTTCACTTTTACCATTTATTTGTTTTTCTAAAGAAAATGTGGCAATGTTTTTATTCTTCACACATCATTAAAAACAAAAATTAATCATCCGATACATGTCCACACGGATACCAATGATCACAATTTTGCCATTGCTCATTATGACTTCAACAATCTGATTCACCAAGCGGAGAAGGAAGTGATGAAGATTGTGAACTCCTGAGTTGTCCAGTTGCTAGAGCGAGAAGAAAAGTTATTGATCGCATGAAGAGCCTCTGGAATTGGTTAACTTGGGTTCAGATGAAGTGAAGAAAGAAATCCGAATAGGGGCCGATTTGGAAGAAAGTGTGAAGGCAAGACTGGTAGATATGCTCCGTGAGTATGTTGATGTGTTCGCCTGGTCTTATGAGGATATTCCAGGTTTAGACACGGATATTGTGGTACACAAGCTGCCTCTCCGGGAAGATTGTCCTCCAGTTAAGCAGAAATTTCGAAGAACTCATCCAGCGATGTCTAAGAAGATCAAAGAGGAGGTACAAAAACAGTTAGATGCTGGTTTTCTGAAGGTTGTCTCGTATCCGATGTGGGTTGCAAATATTGTGCCGGTGCCTAAGAAAGATGGTAAGGTCCGGATGTGTGTTGATTATAGGGATTTGAACAGAGCGAGCCCTAAAGATGATTTTCCGCTCCCTCATATTGATATTCTGGTTGATAATACTGCTCAAGCCAAGGTTTTCTCTTTCATGGATGGTTTTTCTGGCTATAATCAAATCAAGATGGCACCGGATGATATGGATAAGACTACTTTCATCACGCCTTGGGGAACTTTTAGTTATAAGGTTATGCCTTTCGGTCTGAAGAATGCAAGGGCAACGTATCAGTGTGCAATGGTCACTCTCTTTCATGATATGATGCATAGAGAGGTTGAAGTTTATGTTGATGATATGATTGCTAAGTCTCAAACAGAGGAAGAGCATCTAGTTGATTTGTAGAAATTGTTTGAAAGATTAAGGAAGTTTAGGCTAAGGTTGAATCTGAATAAGTGCACCTTTGGGGTGAGGTCAGGGAAGTTGTTAGGTTTCATTGTGAGTGAAAAAGGTATTGAAGTTGATCCTGCCAAAGTGAAGGCGATACAAGAGATGCCTGAGCTGAGGATAGAAAAGGAAGTTCGTGGTTTCTTGGGGAGATTGAATTATATCTCCAGGTTCATATCTCATCTTAATGCCACTTGTGAACCGTTATTCAAGTTGTTAAAGAAGAATCAAGCAGTTGTTTGGAATGATGATTGTCAGATGGCATTTTATAGAATCAAGGGATATTTGCAAGAACCTCTGATACTCGTGCCGCCAGTCGAGGGAAAGCCATTGATCATGTATCTAACAGTTTTGGAAAATTCCATGGGTTGTGTGCTTGGCCAGCATGATGAAACCGGAAAGAAAGAACAAGCCATCTATTATCTGAGTAAGAAGTTCACTGAGTGTGAGTCAAGGTATTCTTTGCTTGAGAAGATGTGTTGTGCATTAGCATGGGCTACTAAATGTTTGAGGCAGTACATTTTGACGCATACCACTTATCTGATTTCTAAGATGGATCCCATTAAGTTTATATTTGAGAAGCTAACTCTTACCGGCCGAGTTGCCCGTTGGCAGATGATTTTGACAGAATATGATATCCAGTATACTACCCAGAAAGCAATCAAGGGTAGTGTCCTGGCATATTATTTCGGTCACCAACCTGTGGATGATTATCAACCGATGAAGTTTGAATTCCCAGACGAAGACATCTTGTACATTAGAGACTGCAACATTCCCGGTCTAGAGGAAGGGCCTGAGCCAGGGTCACAGTGGAAAATGGTGTTTGATGGAGCATCGAATGCAATGGGTAATGGTGTAGGAGCTGTTATCACCTCCCCCGAGGGTTTCCATATTCCTTTTACAGCCCGAATTTGTTTTGACTGCACTAACAACATGGAAGAGTATGAGGCCTGTAGTTATGGGATTGAAGCGGCAATTGACTTTCGGGGATTCTAATCTCGTTATCAGTCAAAGTAATGATGATTGGGAAACTCGTCATCAAAAATTGATTCCTTATCGCGAGCATGTGATGAAGTTGATTCCTTATTTTGAAGAGATCACATTTGAGCATATCTCCAGAGAGGAGAATCATCTTGCAGATGCATTGGCCACTTTATCATCCATGTTCAAGGTGAAGTGGGCTAATGAGGCACCTTTGATCACTATTAGAAGGTTAGATGAGACAGCTTTTTGTTTTGAAGCGGAAGTGGAATTGGATGGTAATCCTTGGTTTTATGATGTTAAGAGGTACTTGGAAACTCAAGAGTACCCAGAAGAAGCGTCCATCACAGATAAGAAATTCTTAAGGAGGTTCGCTGCAAAGTTCTTCCACAACAATGGTATTTTATACAAGAGAGATCATGATGGCATGTTGCTCAGATGTGTAGATAAGAATGAAGCGTCGAAGATCATCGGAGAGATGCATGAGGGTGCTTTTGGAACCCATTCCAGTGGTCACACCATGGCCAAGAAGATATTGAGGGCTTGCTACTATTGGTCCACTATGGAAACAGACTGTTATAATCACGCCAGGGTTTGTTACAAGTGTCAAGTATATGCTGATAAAGTGCATGTCCCTCCTGTTCCCCTGATTGTGTTGACATCTCCATGGCCCTTTGCAATGTGGGGCATTGATATGATTGGGAAGATTGAGCCGACTGCTTCTAATGGCCATTGTTTTATCTTGGTTGCTATAGATTATTTTACCAAATG
Organism: Vicia sativa; assembly: GCA_021764765.1. Taxonomy (NCBI): domain Eukaryota; kingdom Viridiplantae; phylum Streptophyta; class Magnoliopsida; order Fabales; family Fabaceae; genus Vicia; species Vicia sativa. The sequence continues at coordinate 165,833,491 of CM038793.1, read as the reverse complement.
GGTTGAAGCTGCTTCTTTTGCTAATGTCACCAAGCAGGTTGTGGCTCGTTCAAGCACAATATCATTTGCCGCTATAGGGTCCCTGAGAAAATCATCACTGATAATGGATCCAATCTCAATAATAAGACAATGAAGGAGCTTTGTGAAACTTTCAAGATTAAACACCATAATTCTTCTCCATATCGTCCGAAGATGAACGGTGTCGTCGAGGCTGCAAATAAGAACATTAAAAAGATTGTGCAGAAGATGGTGGTAACTTATAAGGATTGGCATGAGATTTTTCCTTTCGCATGCATGGATACCGTACCTCAGCGCGCGCGTCGACCGGGGCAACCCCGTTCTCCCTTGTGTATGGGATGGAAGCAGTATTGCATGTGGAGGTCGAAATTCCTTCTTTGAGAATTATGAAAGAGGCTGAGCTCGATGAAGCTGAGTGGGTGCAGAATCAGTTAGATCAGTTAAACCTCATTGACGAGAAGCATCTGGCAGCTGTGTGTCATGGCCAAGTGTATCAGAAGAGGATGAGAAAAGCTTTCGATAAGAGGGTGCGTCCTCAGTTCTATAAAGCAGGTGATCTGGTCCTTAAAAGGATAATTCTTCCTCAAGGTGATCCCAGGGGCAAGTGGACTCCTACTTATGAAGGACCTTTTATGGTCAAGAAGCTTTTCTCTGGTGGGGCAATGATGCTTACAACTATGGATGGTGAATATTTCCTGCTCCCGGTGAATGCTGATGTGTTGAAGAAGTCCTTCACATAACATAGCTTGTTAGTTGTATGAGTAGTAGTAGAATCATAGATCGTTAGTCATCTGTTACTGCATTTCCACTTTTGTAGCGCTCTTTCATTTTTATGTTTTAGGTTAACTACCTTTGTAGGTGTTGCGTCTTTTTGTAAGTGCCTTTTGATGTTCGGTCTTCAATTAATGAAAAAAAAACTTCTTTGTCTTTATTTCTTGCAGTTTTTCAATTGTTTAATAAAACGTCCAATATTTTCAGGATGATTACTTGCATTTGAAAAAACTTTGATGGTTCCTGCACAATAATGATAATTGAAAAGTAGATAATTCTGTTAGATCTGATGGTGCCCTGTTGTTGGGATGTTTGTACCACCTCCTGGAGATCGTTCATAAGTAGTGTATTTCAAGAGCCAATTCTGTTTGGCAGACAAAGGAGATTGAAGGTTCTCGCTTTGCATAATTTTCATCGTTTCTTTTGAAGAAAATCCCCGTGAATATTGCCTTGGGGCACTCAACCGCTTGATTAAAGACGTTTTATCACCCAGAGATAAGGTTCGAGTTTGGATTGATCCGAAGACTGTTGTGCCAATGATAGATCAGAAGGGGAATCTCTTGTCCAGGAATATTAAGACTGTAGAAAGTCGTCAAAATCAAGAAGTCCAGACGGAGTCGAGTCTCCTCAACAATGGCAATCTCGAGTTTCTTTATTGCATTTTCATCTACACCCTTGTTTGTTTGATTAAACATTGCTATCATGTAAAAATTTATTTATTTTTGAATGAAAATCTTAAATGCATTAAGTATGTCTGTCTTGAAGAAATCTTTGTTATCACTCACCCGTTTGCTATTGCTTATAAAATGATTTGCTTGCATATTGATGCCAACTTCACCAAGTCTTTTGCTTAGGCAAAGATTGGGGGAGGATGACGATACTAAAATGATAATCTTTGGTCTGTATGCTTTTGAGTAGAACCTTGTTGATGATGCACATGCCTTGTTTCAATTCCCAAACACCGGAGATATAAGGGAGATAAACCCTCTTTAACCCCTTTGAGCCTTGAAGTAGGAGTTTCTTTTCTATTCAGAAAAAAACCTTATCTTTCCAACCTGGGGTAGGGTAGAGTTCAGTTAATGTGATCGAGCATTCAGAAGAGCGCAATCAAAGGATACAACAATGGTTATCCTCCAAAAGGCTGAGGAAAGTCTAAATTGCAACGGTCAACTTCCGTCTGTCAACGTGGAGTCCTTCAAAGACTCAGACAGCCACAATTACTTCCAACAAACTGAAGATGGTGTAGAGATCACACAGTTTGTTCTAGAAAAATGAAAATGATGAAAAACAAAAAATGATAAATAAAAAAAGCCCGCTAAGTCGAACTTGGTACTAAGTCGCTTAGGCAAAAAAAAAGGAGTGCAAAGCTTTGAAAAAAAATGAGAGATTCTCAGTAAGAGAACAAAGTCGTGTGATCGAACACCAAAATTAAAGGTGAGTGGTTGTCGTGTCCATAAGCTTTTGGGTTCCTCGGGCATGTCCAAGAAATCCTCAGCAGAAGCAGCCATACCATACTCCTTTGAGAGTAGAATGCTCGTACCAAGTTGACTGAATCTAGGATTGGAGAACATCACGAAGGGGGTGGGCACCAAATATTTTTGAGCCTAAAAATCTTTTTGTTTAAAAAAACCGTGAACCAGACCACGTTACAACCCTCAGAAGTCCTAACTGAAGCATGGGTTAATTCTAAAGCATACTACGATGAGATAACATTTTCCTGACTCCTAAATTGCTCTGATTTTTGTGTTGGCATCATATGATTGTCTTGTCATTTTGAAAAAGAAAAATATGTTGCACTCTAAGAGTGTTTTGTTCACAAGAAGTCATAATACTTTGCTATAAAAACTTCAAGACTTACATAAGTGTTGCATGTGAATTTTCATTCTCATAATAAACATTTTTCTGTATGCGAAACAACTGTTTGACATCACGTGAGTGTGTAATGAGCACCAAAGAAGGATTTAACCTTGTCAAAGGAGAGGGCCTCGACCCTATGGAATTGAAAGATAATATTTTAGAAGAATTGATGATAATCCGGGGCATCTTATCTTGAATTAATCCTATCTGTATTTCTACAGAGATTCTCCCCAGTGAGTTTCATTTCATTTTAGACTTGGGGCAGATTTGGTTTGATTGAATTGATAGGGTTGATCATATGAAACATTCCCAGCATGGGGCATCCCCAGTGACGTCGGAAGTCTCTACTTCTCCCCAGCAAGTCTCCCAAAGTGAAGAGTTTGTATCTAGATGATTCCCCAGTTTTACCTGAAGGTTGTCTATTCCCCAGTATCATCAAGTGGAGAATTTTTGTCTGATAGGTTGCGATTGGTGAGATTTCTTCATTAAGAGTCTGTATCCCCAATGAAGTGATGTTATTGGGGTGTTCACAGAAGAATTCCCATTCAAGGTGGAAGGTTTATTGGTGACCCCTTCAATTCCCCAGTCAGGTTGTTGCACTTGGAAGTTCTTGTCCAAGATTATCCCCTCTTTCCCAGTGTATCAGTTGTTCATTTGAGATTTCTTCTTCAAGGTTTCTTCATGCCCGGATGAACTATTTGACTTGGATTTCTATTTTGAGAATTCGCCCGTCTCCCCAGTGAGTATCGCCCGAGACATATGCTTTTGTGGGTGTGCATCCCCAGTGAGTATCCCAATGAATATCGCAAGAATCGTGTGCAGATTTTCTCCTATCATTGACCAAAGATTGGTTGCTCCCCATGAAGTCAAAGGAATCTTTATCCCTGTAATGTTTGGTATATTCCCCATTGAAGTCCAATCTCCATTCGGATCTCCTCTTTAGAGGTCACTGTTTCTCCTGGATCTTCTCTGCCCTTGTCCAATTTCATCTGGCATCTCATATCAAAATCAGCGGTTTCACCCAGAATTACTTCTTCAGTGAAGTCTGCAATTTATTTTTGCAACCCCTCCTTAGTGATTGTGGCATGTTTCTACCAGTTACACGAGTTATTGCTCCTCGCAGAGTTTCATCTTTGAAGGTTTTCTCCCCAGGTGGATTTTGCAATTTATTTTTGCAAGTCTTATCAAGTTTTGGCTTGGTGTTTGAGAACATCAAGTTTGAGAACATCAAGTTCTCCGAGAAACATGCACTCTCATCACTCTACTATGGGTCGAGTTTTGTCTCGTTTCCTGTGCGTGAAATCCAGTTTTTGTCCTGGTACTCGCTTCTAGAAAGTATTGTTCTTCTAGTTCTATCGAGTCGAGTCTTGTCTCGTTTGATATCATTCCTTGGATTCAATCAGCTTCGTCTACTGTCTATCCTTGGTTGACCTGTCTCTTTCATACCTTTGGTTTGTCACAATTTCTACTGTTTACCCCTAGTTGAGACCAGAAGGTGTTCCTAGAATCACGCACTCTAGCCACCTTGCTTATAGGACCCTTTTCGTAGTTGTCCTATTGCGTACGTTTTCAGAAGTCTAGTTTTGTCTGGTCTTCTGGTGTGAGTTTTATCTCATCTTTATAGTCTGCGTTACGATTTCGTCTTGGCGCATATTTTGGGGAAAGCTAATGTTCATTAGACTCTCCCGCTTGTTAAAGCACAATGTTATTTGGGGCTCTTATATGAAACCAATTTCATTTGGTATTCTCTAAGTACAGCATTCTCTGGCTCCCTTTTGGAAAGTTTCACTCTTCTTCTCAAGAGTGTAAATTTTCAGGTTCTTTTGTATTCAATCCTCTTCTACTTTGAACGCTCGAAGGTTTCCACCAGTTCTCGCTTATCAAGTTTAAGAAGATTGAATAGGGGCAGCTGTTGCACCCCAAAATTTACCCTCTTGATTTAGGCTTATGTTTCATCATAAACATCATATTGCATTGCATTTATATCTCATGATAAGATCCAAGCTCTTTGAGTTCTCAAGACCTTTACAAGCTAAGGAGGTTGATTGTGTTAGCATGCCCTCCTGAGGGAATCTCAAGTTTCCATATCTGGGGATCTTTCAAGTCACAATGGTGTATTATGCCTCAAGACATTCCATTTGTCTCATTGATCCCTCAGGAATTGAAGTTTTGAAGAGGATTGATGAGAAATTCATCTGTGGCACTCATCTGATAAAATTAGGGTTTTGGTCCTCTGTGGAGTTTGAAGCTTGGATGAGTCATTTCTTGAAGTATTACCTTCTTATTATCATATGAGTTATCATGGTTCAAAGGATTGCTCAGCATATTCAGAAGATTTGATGTTTTGGAGTTTGATTAGTTATCTCCTAACACATGGAGCAAAATTAGGGTTTGAGTAAAATCAGGATTCCTTCAGATTTTTCACTCAAACTTGATTTCACTTGTTTCTATATGTTGTTGGACATCTATGAGTGAAATATTGAGGCTCAATTTTGAGTAGAAGCAAGTCAATTGATCACAAGGGGCAAAATGGTCATTTTGGTCAAAATCAGTCAAAGTCAGGAGTTGACCTAGTGGACTTTTGGTCAACCATCAATTCAAATATCACATTTTCATTTTTCATGACCAAATTCATCATTAAATCAAGAAATTTGGAAAAATTGGGGTTAACTTGTTCTTGAAGTTATTGGAAGTTTGAAATTTTTCTAAGTGTCCACCCTATGTAACTTTGACACATCATAACTTTCTCAATTTTTATCCAATGATTGCATGTCATACATTTTTGGAAAGCTTGGGAAAAATCGTACAAGATTGCCATTGTGTAAAATTTCTCAAAAATGCACCATTTGAGAGATATTTGAGTTAAAATTTTCACAAACAGGTGGTGGGCATAATGTTGAAGCTTATATCTTTTGATTGGAATGGAATTTTTTAAAATCACTTCGTGCATTTTGAAGTATGCCATGAGAGCTTTAAATGGAACTTTGAATCATGTCATTTGGTTCAAAATTGATCAAGATACAAGACTCACAAGTTGAGGCCATGAAACTGAATTCATGCATGCCCATGCAAGCCAGAACGTGCGCGTCGCTGCCTAGATTTTTCCTTGTTTGTGCATGACTTTGAAGAATCATATCTCACTCATTTTTGCTCCATTTTGAGTGAACCAAAGCTTGTTTTGATCATCATGCTAGGAACTATTGATGTGTACCAAGAGGCCAAGGAATGCATGAGCCATTTGTGAGAAATTTGAAGAAGAAAAAGCTTGATTTTGTGCATTTTTCAAGTTTGTTTTGTGCAAGTTTGTTCAAGTAAGTATGTTGGGATTCGAAGCAACCAGCTAGCACACTTCCTTTGCCATAAAAATCCAAGCACTTTTGAGCACATTTTACACACATTTCATTCATTTTCGATTTTTATCATTTTTGCAAGCTTGAGGATTCTATCACGTGAGCCAAGCCTCCACTAATGATCCGACTCACCAAAGCGTAAGCAAGCAAGCAAGAATGTGCACAAAGCAAAGCTATATCCAAGATGCCATTTTACCTTATTTTTGCAAATAACGGATTTTGATTGAAAGGACCAAGCTACCCTCTCTATTTTCACACAATATAAATTAGAAGCTTCTCATTTGCAAGCTAGCTCTCTCTCTCTCTCACGTTTTCCAGATCCACTTTTTGCTCTGCATTTTCTGATACATGGAAATGGTTGCAAACCGATTTAGAAGTGGCTTTTCTTCATCATTATCACTCCATTGAAGATCTAAGAGCAAGAGTGAAGTGTTTTCTCTTCAAATCCAGAGGCATATTTGGATTTATTTTCCAAACCAAGAGGTAAGATTCAAACTTCAAATCTGAATTTCCAGCTTGCATTTGATGAATTTGATGATATGTATGCGTGGTTAGATGGCCAAACACTAGTTTTGATGTATAATTTCATCTGTTTGTGAAGCATATTGCATAGCATGAAGTTCTGAAAATCCAGATTTTGGATGATTTTCGTGGTTTTCTCACTCAGATTTTCTTGATGTGTGATGGATCAGTTGATGTTTTACAAGTTCTGTGTTGTAGCTTGCCATGTGATCTTTATTTGGAGCTTTGAATCATTTAATTTGGTTGAGAATTGAGTGAGATACGATTGCTTGAAGTTGCATGCATGAAGCGAAAAAGCAGCGTGTATTAGGGCTTGCTAGAGGTTGAAGATGATGTGGTGGCGTGTCTGATTGGTCCATGCAATTTTTGAATTTCCATTTTTATTATTTCATAATTAGGATTTTGCAACATTTAATTTTGCATTTAAAAATCATCCAAAAATTCCAAAAAAAATACCATAGGCTCAAAATGATTTTAAATATTTTGTGGAATTTTTTCCAATTTTTTTAAATGTTTTGACCATTTAAATAAATTCTGACTTTAATTAATTGCATTTCCATTGAAAAATTCTTAAAAAAATACTTTCCAATGTTAAAAAATTTCCACAAAAAATATTTTGAATCTTTCATAATATTAATTTTGAGTTACTGAATTTTATTTGATGATTTTTTGCATTTTTGCATAATTAAATAAATTCATGCATTAAATTGCATTTCATGCATATTTAAATCATTAAAAATACTTCCATGCACACAAAAAAACATATAAAAAATATTTTGATCCATTTAAATCATGTCACATGCATTTTTGGATTTTATTTCAGAATTCTTGCATTTTTTCTATTTTTAACCATTTCATACATTTTATTGCATTTCATGCATATTTAAATCATTTAAAAATACTTCCATGCATATAAAAAATGAATAAAAAATATTCCAGCTCATTTAAATCATACTTCATGCATTTCTGATTTTTATTTTGCAACTTTGTCATTTTTGTATGGTTAAGCCAATTTTTGCATTAAATACATAATTTGCATTATCCATTTTGCATTCTATTTATTTTTCACCATTTTCCTTGAAAATAAAAATGCCAAAATATTTTTAATCATGTTTAGGATGTTGAGTCACTACTTCCCATTTTATAGGTTTTATTTCTGATTTTTTATATTTTATACCAATTTTTCTTGTTATTTGATCATATGAGTATAAACATTAATAGTCTTGACCTTTTGAATTTTGTTTTGACTTTTCCATGGATTTTCAACTTGGGCAAGGATATGTCCCTAACTTGTAAGGATTTAAACCACTTATTTCATTTTACTTTGATTTTATCTTTCATTTCCTATTTTATGGAATTTCAAAAGTGAGCATACCTTTGCCTAGTGTAATTGGGTCCAACTTCAATGGTGAAGCTTGTGGACCTGATTTAAGGCCAAGCATAGGGTATGTGATGATCATTAGAGTTCTCTAGTGATACATGAAATGATTTCATTCATTGAAAATCCATGATAGTCATTAAATTCCTACCTTGAGCACAAAGTTTTCATGGTTCTTAGAACCCGAGATTGTTGATACATTGGTTCTTAAACCTTTCTCTTGTATAGCTTGTGTTTCTAATTGATGTTTAGGGGGAATGATAACCTCAAGGATAGTCTTTTAAGACTTGAGATACATTTGACCTCAAAGGACCATCTTGATCCCTTTAGTTTTAAAGTTTGACCTTTTTCTTTATGTGTTGATCCTTGTATATGGTTTGTAAGGTGAGGAATGCATTCATGCAATTCTTTAGGGATCTAATTCTCACTCCCTTAATCCATCCTTGTAGAATATCTAAGGCCTTGATTCCAGTATGATTGGTTCATCTAAGCCCCTAATTTTCTCAAGCACATGCAACTTTTGTTGATTAGAATGTTACCAACTTTTGTCTATGGTTCTACCACTTGTATTGTATGCATCATGCATGGTTCTAGCAATCTAATTCCAATTGGATCTTTGAGTTTTAATTATGAACTTGTACATTATGTAATCAATAACCCAATTCTCTATGATTCATTGACTTGAATTTAATTGTAATGTCATCATGATGACCTAGAAGAGCTAGATTCTCTCTTTTCTTTTTCCATTGTTTGTTTGAAACAATACCTGGAGGGATTATAGGTTCATGACTTTTGAGGCATGTAACTTCAATTGAAATCACCTTGTGCTCATGACAAGCATCTTATGAGGTTCTATCATCACCCCATGACATACAAGACATCTTTCCTTTCCTACAAATCTTAATCAAGGATATTTGATCTAAGATAGGTGGTACCTTGCTTTGGATGATTTTGTTCATTAAATAGGTGATTTGTTTGTGTATGGAAGCTCCATATTCTACATTTGGTTGCTCATGAATCATATCTTGATTTAAACTTATGACACAAGTCACACATGGTTTTAATTTCCCAAGTAAAACTACTTTGTTTAAATCTTTCTTAAGTGTCATGTTTAACTAGCTTAGATGTTTCATCCAATGAACTTGTGTGTGTATGAGTCTTCCATTTTGTTTGAATTAATTTTGTTTATAGTTTACCTAGGTCTTAAGCTACTGACCTTGTGTATTAAATTCCCTTCTCATCTTGCTTCTTCATCATGATTGACTCATTAACTTGTTTGCTTACTTACAACTAACCCTAGGGTTTAGAATCACTCCCTTCCACTACTAACCTTTGCATTATGATTAATTGTGAAGAATGACATTTTGGTAATTGTTTGTGTATATGTGAGTATCATGTTCATGTTCTTTTCATACATCTCACTTGTTCACAATACTTGACACAAACATTTTAGGACACATTCACCTAAACACATTCACCACACACTTCTAGATGCATGCTTAAACTTTTCCTAGTTTGCTTTTGTTTGTGCATTATAAATAATGAACATGTATATGATGATCATGCATCCTTACCATGCTAGATACTGCCATCCACATCTTTGTATTCCATTAGTTTCATTCTTTTCATTCATGAATCAACCATGCCCCATTCAACTTCAATTGAATTCTAGGATAAGTTTTTTTAACTAGTTCTTGTGTAGATGTTGTATGTGTAAAATTTGAAGCATCTAATGACTTGATAATTCATAACTTGAGTATATTTCCAACACCATTTGACACTTAGCACATGTATGCACAAGAACAAACATACATCCATGCACATGTCTACTCGCGCAGAATCGAATGCATTTCTCTTGAGTGTTTTGCTTTTGAAATTCTTTGTATGCATGTTTAAATGTTTTTGTTGATAAAATAACATGTTTTCTACTGTAACTTGTGTGTCTTAACATTCCTTAACTCATTCCTCTTCATCTTTGCCTTTCCATGGTTTTCTTTAGATTGTAAGCACCTATTAGGTAAAGCATTTCAACTAGTTTCGCACCGTTGTAATTGCATCGTCATGACATTTCTTTTAGGATTTGATTATTAATTCAATCATATGATGTTGGTGCTGTAATCTCTTCATATTGACACCTTCTCTTAATGTCACAAATCCCACACTTAGATACACTTCTCCACACACGTTTGTTGCATGTTTGCGCACTTTTGATAGATTTTGGCTCCTAAATCTTTATGATTTATTTTGCATGATGTAAATGACCATTAACATGATTGGCTACTGACTTGGAAGTATTTTTATTCTTTAATTGTCTATTAACTTCATCTAAGTCCATCGCTTCGCACAATTAGCTCCTTGCATGCTTTTAAGATTAGTTTCGACCTAGTTTGTGCATTAACATGTTTGTAGGTGTTTGTAATGTTGTTTGATGTTTGTTAAAGTTTTGTATAACTTTGTAAATGGATGTTGTGACTACTGACCTCACTTCACATGTCTAATACGGTGGAAGAACTGACTTTTGGAATTTGTTTTGCTTTTTATTGCAAATGTTGCGGATAGCAAGAGTCGTCACCGACTTTTCTTTTATCCATTTAAGGGAAGGTGAAAAGAACAGAAAAAGACCTTCGTTAGATTCTGAGTAAGGGAGAAGGTTATGAAAAGGGAAGGTATTAGCACCCCCTTTCCATTCGTAGTTATCTACGGGCTCTTAGTTGCTTTTAGCTCACTTTAAAATTTGCTTTCTGTGTGTGTATTTGAAAAATGTTTTGAAAAGGCATTTCGCTTTGACTTCGTAATGATTCACGCTGGAATGTATACGAAGTGTTTGGAAATGTTTCATTTTTGAAAAGTGTTTTAACTTTGACAAAAGTGTGAGGTGTGAAAAGTATTTTGATAGAGCAAGCAACTAAAAGTCTTATTACCTACTCAGAACGGACGTTTCCGTGTTATTTTACTTTCCTTTAGAATAGTGCTATCCATACCATTAGTTGGTAAATGCTATTCGTTGGATGTAAGAGGGAAATTCGAAGGGACATCGGATGGTCATAGAAGGCAACTTTTAGGAGTATCCTAGCACATTCGAAGGGACGATCATCACTTTTCCTGGCAGCAGATACGTGATGTCACAGAGAATGTTATGACACACTATCTGACACTCTGTTAACAATTTACACGGTAAATATAAATAACGATAAAGAACACAATAAGTTGTTTACCGGTTCGGTGTCTAACTACACCTACATCAGGGGCTACCAAGCGGGGAGGAAATTCACTATTAGTAGAACTAATTCGGGAATAAAGCACCGGTTTATCTCCTTCACTTAAACCTACCAATGCAACTTCAACCTAAGTCCTACTTAGATCAGTACCTACTCACTCCCCTCAATCACAGCATGATATCAACCTATTAACTAATTGAATTGTGAAGACACACTTCAATAAACTATCTTGATCTCGCTTCAAAGCTTTCAATCAAGAGACAAACACTCGTGCTTTAAAGCTTTGGTGATAAACTACCCTTACAAACAAATCCTAGTCCAATGCACTTATCAATTGATAGTTGCTTGGCTCACAAGAAGAAACTAAATTACAAAAACCAAGCATTACTAATCCTAACGGTACACAAATAACAAGTGCTATCTCTTCAAAATAATCCAAGGCGACCAGGTTGTAAGGTTGAATTCCTTTTATAGAAGCGATCCTGAAACTTGGTTTGGGCTTCCATAAAGATAACTAGGGTTCACTTAATTTAATCCTAAAAACATGGTCTTTTCAACAACCAATTTAGGTTTAATTAAGATTAACCTAGCAGCCACGTGAGCATGCTTTCTAATAACAGAAAAACAATAGCAGCTCAACAAACTTCACGAAAATCTCGGGAAAAAGCAGTTCTGCGAGCAGAATGTCACCGAATGTCATAACATACATTATAACATCGTTTTCTGCGAAATTTCAACCAGACTTTAGCTTCGGTTCTGAGCTGTCTTTTAACATCCTTAGCAGGTAGGATTTATCTTCAATCTCTGAATGTCATGACATCTATTATGACATTGCTAAAGCGTAGTTTTACCAAAATTGATGCCAACTTAAAACACTAACAAACTCCCCCTTTGGCACATTTTTGGCTAAAACTACTTAACCTATCAGAGTACATATGCAGCAGAAGACAAACTAGTTCTAAGCTTAAATAAACTAGAACCTAGAGATAAGATAAATTCTACCCATACAGAAATCCCACAATTCCCACAATTTCCCACATACAAAATTTAAACAAGCCATACAATTCCCCAAAGTCCCAGCCACTGTTTTCCATAGCATCCCACAATCATACTTCTCCCCATTTTTAGCCATAAAGGGCCAAAGGAAACAATACAATTACCCCAAACTTTTAATCAAGCAGTACCAGAAAAAAATACAAGCATAAATATTCAAGGGTTACACATCTGTCAACACAATGATTACAATCATCCAAATTTTAAACAAAATACAAAAGGCAAAAAAAAACAAATAAGAACAGGAGACATTTGACAGAGTAACATCAGAGGCAACAAGGGAAACAACTCAAGTACTTTCTTCTCCAGAAGAAGCACTGTGAAAGGACACATCTTCAGAACCTTCTTTACCAGCAACTGCTTGGTCAGCATCATCATCTTCCTCCATATGAGCAGCAGAAGTATCACCATCAAGCCTTTCTTCCTCAACCTCTGTGTCTTTTCTTTTCAAGAGAAGAGATCGAGCTTCAGGGCTTCCTTGCTTCAAGTTCCCTACAGGTCTCTTTTAGCACAACAATGACACACCTTAGAATTGGCCTTGACATTTGATGTCTCAGCTGATGTCATGACAATGTCAGGGACATGCTTCCCTTGAAATAATTTGTAGTGGAAGCCAAGGGCAGGGGCTCTTTTACACACTGTATCTCTATTTCCTAGAATATCAGGATATTGATCAGTTATAATTCCACACAAGAGGGAGGGAAATGCTATTGGTCCTTTTATAGCATAAGCGTCAGCGTGTTTAAGAATCTGATCAAAAATGTAGCTTCCATAATCAAACTTTGCCTTTGTTCCAACAGCAAAAATGAACCTCCCCAGACCAATGGAGATGGTAGACTTGTGATTTGCGGGAACCCAGTTGGCTGCACCTATCTTGTGCAGAATAGAAAATTTGACACTTAATTTGCTAATGACTTTCCTTCAAAGGCCAATGTTTTACTTGCTTGGCATAATTGTCGACACACTTGATTGTCGGTTTCTTCAAGTTCGGGATGAACCTCATCGATCTCCCAAATACTTGTTGATTACACTTGGGAAAACTTCACTTTTCTTCCTCGACAAACCACGGTCTTAAAATCTGCGATCTTCCATCAACCTGACCAGACGAGTTCACAATAAACTCCTTCACGGACCTTCATAACAATTTGAGAACTTCACCACGGTTCTCATCAACCCGACTTCCTTGATCGGGTCAATCACATCTTTGCATTCAAGAGCATCTTTGTTCAGTTCCCTTTCAAGTGCAATTCTCTTCAAACTCACATATTTCCACCTATTAGCATTTTCAGGGTGGTGAAATGAAATGTTTTCAATTGGCACTTCAGGAACTATGGGCATTTTCCCAAGAGATAACCTTCTTTTTGAATGAATGTCAGAGACATTCTCTGTAACATCAAAGTCAGAATCATCCTGATCTGAGGGCTCAGGTACTTTCCTTTTCCTTACAATTGAAGTGCTCTTTGCTTTAGGGGTATCACTAACATTCTTGACTTTGTCCTTTCCTTTGGAAGTTCCAACCTTGTTGCCCTTACTAGATTTTCTCTGACCTTCTCAACCCTAGGGTCTTGCAACCAACTTGACATTCTTCTCATGACGGAGCTTTGAGCAGCACTTTTCTTCCCTTTCCTATTCATTACCCTCCTAGCAATCTTGGGATTAACCTTAGCTATGAGGTCATTATCGAAAAACTCCTCATCTAGATTGATGATATGAGAAACCATATTCGATTGGTGTTCTTCTGGAGTATCTTCAAGAATGCTATCGGATATGTTATCGGCGAGTAGGAGGTTTATCGAGGCACTATGATGCGGAGATTTCTCAAGAATCTCATCAGAAATCTCATTCACATTTGCAGCAGGGGATTCAATTACATTATCATCGTTACATCCTTCAGTGGAGCGAAAGATTTACATCACTTTTCACGGGAGAATCAACATCATCACCAGATGTCTTGACATTCTCATTGACATCTGGATCAACTGCTAAGCTAGGGCTAGCAGACTTATGATTTAGGGGAACTGAAATCCCAGGTACAGACTTGTTCTCATTTAGGATATCAATCACTATCCTAGCTATGGCCTCATGCACTGACCTAGATCCTTCTCTGTTTACTAGTTACGGGGCAGAGGATGATGGTCTTGAAGTCTTACGAGGGAGATACTTGTGCCCTTCTTGCATTTCTTGTGCGTAACTTCTTGACCTTTTACGGTCAGGCCATTGCTGATGGTGTCACTGTAGAGCTTGACTTGCATGGCTCCGATGTTTGCTCTAACTTCAGCCATGGAGGAGACAAGGATCCATTCTTGAGATGAAGAGGATGATGAAGACATATTTGATGGTTTTGAGAGAGAGAGCGAAAATGGCAAAGGGTTTGAGGTTTCTTTTGATTGAAGAAAGTGTGATACTACTTTCAAAGAGGAAACTATTATATGTGGGTGTCTCTTCCTATTCTTGGATCTCTTAAAATAAGGATGAAAATACCTAAATAACCCACTTATAAACAATTGAAGTAAACAATCCTTTTACCCCTTGTTGTAAGCACGTTAATTGCTACAACTCCTCAAATTGACACCTATCCAATTTGTCCCTTAAGGTCTTAAATTGACCATTCTCAAGAGCTTTAGCAGTAATGTCACAGTACAATGTCATGACATCCTGTATGACATTGTGGTCAGCATCTGCTTTATCGGATCATCTTAAAGTAGTTTCTCCTTTACTAGGTATTTAACATAGTATAAAGCTACACAGATTTTCTTCTTACTGATCCAAGAGATAAAATTGCTTCTTGAGAAGAGACATCCATCAACAGGGCTTTTACACAAGCTTTGATCAACACTTTCTCCACTTGTTTTCTTGGACAACTTCAAATGTGGAGGGTAAGAGTCTAGTGTGGTGCCATTACTCGGTCAAGCTTCTTGACACAATTTCTTGCATAATTGCTCTGTGAAAGAAGTGTTGAGCCTTCCATCAATGTATCGGCATTCCTTGGATACTATGTTTTAACATAGATGGAAGCCACCATGATCTTTTCTCCTCGATAGAGAGGGTTTTATTCAAGACTCTCTCTGTATCTTTTCTGATAAGATACTTGGTTATCCTTTCATGCGGATCCTAATACTTTCTGTAGTACTTTAGGAGTGGTTAGATGTCTAGACATTGAGTGTGACATTCGATTTCTGTCCAATCTTATACTTACCACGATTCTCCCTTTGTCCATGAAAGATCTTGGTATCCTTTTGGCTCCCTATGGGCCGATCCTTTTTATTCCTCTAAGGTGTGGATGACCAGATTCTTGCTGCCACACTTTACTTCCTCTTCATCTTTATCATGCACATAAGCGGAGTGGCGTTCTCGATTCCCATGGCGATTGTCCTTTGATCGACTCCTCTCATAATCACTTCTTGATCATCATTGATTACAAGACATTCGGACTTAGTGAAGTTGTTGTGAATCCCATATCACATAGGTGACTTATGCTAATGAGATTTGCAATCAAACCTTTTACCATGATACTCCATTTAGATTTGGAACTCGGACGGTTTGAGTTTCCAATACCTTTGATTTCTCCTTTGGCTCCATCTCCAAAAGTAACAAATTGGTAGAGTGATGCTTAACATTATTGAGAAGATTCTGTCTCCAGGTCATGTGTTTGGAACAACCACTATAAAAGTACCAATCTTTCTTGGTAGACACACTAAGAAGTGTTAGCTACGAACAGATCTTCTTCTTCCACCTGTTGAGGTATGATACCCTGTTGGTTTTAGGCTTCATATAAGAGCCTTGATTAGGATATCCATGTAGCCTATAGCAAAAAGATTTTATGTGACCAAACCTTCCACAATAATGACACCTCCATCTTTGAAACTTTTTGTTCATGTTTCTATGATTTTGATGTTGCACCCAATGTTGTGACATCTGCTTTGACATTGGTCTATTAGGTCTGTTCTTCCTTTTGTTATTGACAGACTTCTTAGTCTCCACATACCCTGAGGCAGACCTATTTCCTAACTTGTGGTATGACATCTTCTTTGTCATTGACTTCCCAGGTTTGTTCCCATTCTTGGTTATTAGCAAATCTCTTTGCGACCACATACCTGAGCAGACACATTTCTGTTTTGGGTTGTGACACACCTTTGACATTGTTTTCCTATGTCTCTTCTTCTTAATGTCACCAGCGGGTTTCTTTTGACCACATATCCTAGACTATGCTTATTTCACTGCAATTTGTCCAAGTGAAGAATTTCTTCCAACTTATCGATGCAGGATGTCAACATTTTGTGATTTAGACATCGATCAAGTTTGGAGTTCAACATTACAATATCACTATTTAGGTGATTTATAGTGGTGTGTTCTCCTTTTCTCGACCTCGACTTCACATTCTCGACTTCAACTTCTCAATCGGTTTTTCGCTCCTCATTTTCTTGACATACTTCACCATTTTTATACACGACTTCTGTATGTTTGACAAGCTCTTCAAATGTCACTTCCTCATCACTAGAATCCATATCAATTGTACACTCGGAGAGAAGCGGTGACAAGGTTGGCACCTTCTTCCTCGATTCACTTCACGAATCACCATCGGACCAAGTGACAGCCATTCCTTTCTTTTGTTTCTTTAGAAAGGTGGGACATTCGGCTCTAATATGTCCAAATCCTTCACATTCATGACATTGGATTTTCTTGCCTTGACATCCTTTTTCCTCGACTTGGATCTTCTGGAGTCATAAGATCATGATGTCGATGCAATGTCCTTGACATTTGACCTTGACTTTGGATCAATCCTCGATGAGTTTGTTGTTGTCTTCCAAGCATAGCTATAGCTTGGATATCTTCTCTTCATCTTCCACATTGCATCCTTCTTGATGTTAGATACAAGTGATATGTTCTTTTTGTCAGTTTCAGATTCCCATCTCAAAAGTCATAAGAGATCCTATAAGTTCTTCAACCTTCAAGGTCTTGATGTCTGAGCCTCCTCTATTGCGATTACTTTCATTGCAAACCTTTTAGGCAAGGATCGAGAATCTTTCTCACCGACTTTTCTTGATATCTTTTCACCAAGTGCTCACGAGGCATTGGCAATTTCAAAATATTCATGTGAAATTCATGAATAGTCTCATCTTCCTTCATCTTCAAATTCTCAAATTTGGTAGTGAGCATCTGAAGTCTTGACATCTTCACCTTGGATGTCCCTCATGAGTAGTTAGAGTGTCCCAAACATCCTTGGCCACTCACATTGATGGACGATCGAAGATGTTCTGTCAATACCATTGATCGAGCATTCAATGCTTTAGAGTTCCCTAGAGCTAGCTCTTCTTCCTCTTTGCTCCATTCCTCCTCGGGTTTCAAGGCGGTAGTCCCATCTTTCTCAAGCTTGGTAGGATGTTTCCATCCTTTGTCGTGACTCTCCAAGCTTTAATGTCCCTTGATCTTAAGAAGGCAACCATCGAGGCTTCCGGTAATCATAATTAGACCCATCCGAATGGGTGGTCTTCCACCAAATCCTCCTTTATCCGTTCGCGGAAACTATTATCCTAGATCTCACCCGGAAATAACAAGCGGGGTGCACCTCGATGCCAATTGAAATTCACGGCAGCGGATCGTGATGTCACGAGAGAATGTTATGACACCTATCGACACTCTATTAACAATTTACGGTAAATATAAATAACGATAAAGAACACAATAAGTTGTTTACCGGTTCGGTGTCTAACTACACCTACATGCGGGGCTACCAAGCCGGGAGGAAATTCACTATTAGTTGAATTAATTCGAGGAATAAACCACGGTTTATCTCCTTCACTAAAACCTACCCAATGCAACTTCAACCTAAGTCCTACTTAGATCGAGTACCTACTCACTCCCCTCAATCACGGTGATATCAACCTATTGACTAATTGAATTGTGAAGACACACTTCAGAAACTATCTTGATCTCGCTTCAAATCTTTCAATCAAGAGACAAACACTCGTGCTTTAAAGCTTTGGTGATAAACTACCCTTACAAACAAATCCTAGTCCAATGCACTTATCAATTGATTGTTGCTTGGCTTACAAGAGAAACTAAATTACAAAAACCAAGCTGTTACTAATCCTAACGTTACACAAATAACAAGCTGCTATCTCTTCAAAATAATCAAGGCGCATCACGGTTGTAAGGGTTGAATTCCTTTTATAGAAGCGATCTGAAACATCGGTTTGGGCTTCCATAAAGATAGCTAGGGTTCATTAATTTAATCCTAAAAACATGGTCTTTTCAACAACCAATTTAGGTTTAATTAAAATTAACCTAGCACCACGTGAACATGCTTTCTAATAAGAAAAACAATATTTAGCACTCAACAAACTTCACGAAAAATCTCGGGAAAAATTCTGCGAGCAGAATGTCTGCTGAATGTCATAACATACATTATAACATCGATTTTCTGAAATTTCCAACTGACTTTAGCTTCGGTTAATTGTCTTTTAACATCCTTAGCAGGTAGGATTTATCTTCAATCTCTGAATGTCATGACATCTATCATGACATTGCTAAAGCCTAGTTTTACCAAAATTGATGCCAACTTAAAACACTAACAGGTTTTGATAAAGAAAAGTAATTAAAAGTCAATTTTATGGTTATTTAACAATTAATTACAATATGCATGCAAAAATATTAATTTTTATGCCAAAAATTAAATAAATATTTTTCGACCTAAGTCAAAAAAAATTATTTTTGGTGATTTTTAATGCATGAGAAAATTGTTTGAAAAGAAATTAAATTGAATAAGAAAAATATGAAAATATGAAGAAAAAAAAAGGTTAGTTTTGCAAGTTGTAAAAAATAGAAGTGAGGAACCAGGGATCGAACCTAGGACCCTCTGGATATACCAAGCGTGTTTGCCATACATGCTAGGCTGTGTTAGTTGTTCTAGATCGCAAGCATTGGATTATATGTGATCCAACGTGTTATTTTGGAATTTTCAAAGTAAGTCAATGTGGCCCCGGTTGTATTATGTAAATCAATAAGATGATAGGATCGCGCCATGCCGGTCAAGCGTTCAACAGGGTCCTCGCGGAGCTAGGGCTCGTCATCATCTCCATTGCATATCAACACGAAAAATCGCAAAACACATCATTAAAAGAAAACCAAAAGCCCGGATCGCCTAATTAGGCCCATGCGAACACGATGGTGATGTCCTTTTGTCTGAAGCGGCCTAGGCGGGTTTGAAGCGAGTGAACCTAAATGCCCTAACAATGGCAAATTGGGATTTCTCGTCTAAGCTCACATGTTATGCATCAAACTGTTCTAATGGATACCACGAGATCATACAAACAATCAAAGCATTAATAATGCATGAATTATGAAAATCGAATTTGAGAAATTTACCAAATCGGTGATGCTTGGATGGCACGATCGGAATGGCTTGGCTTCGTGTAAGGGCTTGGATTGATTCTTTGAGCTCGAAACACGAATGGATCAATGAGAAGGCTTGAAAGTGGCTGCAAGTAGGATTTCGAATTTTGCAACTTTGAGAGAATTTTTGAGAAATTAGGGTTGGCTCATTAGGCTAGGGTTTCTTCCTTTGTTCTTGTGAATGTGTCATGTATTTATAGAGCATGAGATTTGATAAAAAAGAATGAAAAAATATATTGCATTGAATGCAAAAATATTTCCTTGTAAATTTCCATCAAATCTTTCCAAAATTGGATTTTCCCTTCCATGTAGCATCTTGCACGAATTTGGAATGTATTTTGGGCTTGCTTGGTCCTCAAGATAGATAGAAATCAAGCCCAACTTGTCTTATACCTTGCTTTTGTATTTTATTTAATTTAAAATTGAATTAAATGCTTTAAATTCAAAAAAAAATTTAAAAAATGGAAAGGAGGCGTGGCAAGGTGTAGAGAGCCCATGGATAATGGTAAGATCTAGTTTGGATCATAAAATTATAAGCCCATTTGGAAAAAATTTGCATTTGTCAAGTATTTCTCTTTGTGCACCTCTTCAAAAATGCTCAACTTGTGCAAGGTGTATCTTGCTCAATTTTTAACATTTTTGGGTGTTCTTGGACTTTTTAGAAAGATCAATATGTCCTCTAAACAACCGGTTTGGTTTCATCTCAATTGAAGTTTTCATGCTCCTGAAAACTTCTTTACAAAAAGATGACTTTTTGTTGACTTCGAAAAGGACCTGTAATGTTTTGATCCATAACTTCCAAATGAAGCATTTTCTGCCCAAGCTTGTGAGACATGAAGTTGTAGAGAATTTAATTCTCTTCAAAATGAGCTTTGGTGGAAAAATTTCTGATAAAGTATGTGAAAGTTATGCTTGGTCAAAGTTCTGTTAACTTTTTGTTCAAAAACCCTAATTTGGAAACTTTGACTTTTGATAAATTCTTGACTTTTTCTTGATGAATCATGATCAATCCTTGATCAAATGGTGAATATTATTCAAAATATGGATGTTGACCAAAAATTATGAAGTTTGACTGTATGTTGACCACAATTGACTTTTTGTCCAATACAATTGATTTTCAACCATCTGAGCAATTGTTTGAGGAAACTTGACTTGTAAGGCTTGAAACATGACATGGAATTTGTTTGAAGCATATGATGAGGTATGATGACCACTTGAAGTGTTGGAGGCTCACCACGGCTTGAGAATGGCCAAACCCTAGTTTGGGTTGATTGTTTAGGAGAGTTTATGCAGTCAACCCTTGTAAAATCCTTGAGTATGGATATGTGAAATGTCTTGAGAGGTAAGAGGAAAATTTTGGGGTATGACAACATGACACTTTGCATGAGCATAATTCATTCAAATTTCATTGCATTTGTTCTTTTCTTCTTCTCATTCTTCTCTTTTTAGCACTTGTTAGTGCTTATTTTGTGTGCTTTGCCAAAGGACTTTGCTTGATACTACCCCTCTTCTCACTTGGTTTCCTAACCAAGATGATTGATATTATCGGTTCCCCTTATATTTTGCTCGATTAAGTTAGTTTTCGAGTTTAGACACTAAGTTAGGCATCCATGCATGATAACTCTAGGTAGATCTTCCCTTTGTTTATACCCTTAACTTAGGGTCAACTCTGCATGATAACATTAGGATCTAGAATTAGGTTAGTTTCCCTTAGCCATTTTACCTTTATCCTTTTGCATCCTTAAAACTAAAATCTTGTTTTGTCAAAATGCATTAAAACACCCTAACAATCTGAAACTTTTTCCAAAGTAAAAGATACAAACTAATTAGTCTAGGATGTTTCTTCGTCCGGTTTACTGTTGATGCTTCGCCGTCCCGTTGATGATGTTTCGCCATCTCATCCCCTGATGTTTCGCCATCTCATCCCCTGATGTTTCACCATCTCATCCTCTGATGTTTCTCCATCTCATCCTTTGGTGTCTCGTCATCTCGTTTGCTGATGTTTCGTCATCCCGTCTCTTGATGTTTCGTCATCCCGTTTGTAGCTGATGTTTCGTCATCATTTGTTGTTTCGCCTATTAATCTAAAAAACACAAACCAACCAAAACAAGCGAGCCGAACTACGATGCTCTAACTTTCCCATTGCGAGGAATCGTAGGCATTCTGTCTCGGGGCTAGATCGAGTAACCTTTGTAAATATTTCCTTCTTTTCCCCGTGTTTTCTTTCCTTTGTTATTTTCTCTATTTCTTTTTCTTATCCTTTTTGCATGCATTATACCATGTACAGACATAGTTAGACCTTTACACCCATTAGATAGAAAGTAAAAGCGGATACCATAGAGTACTACGGACGTGTGGGGTGCTAATCCCTTCCCCTCGCGTAACAGACTTCCTTACCCGATCTCTCGGTCGCAAGACCGTGATTTCTTCATTTCAGGTTTACTCGATTTTTACCTTTCCCTCTTGGCAGGATAAAAAACGTTCGATGGCAACTTCATTAATATATAGTTATATCCTTTGATTTTTCGGCCGGGTGTTTCACCCGACATGGTGGAAATCTTTATTAGAGTCCTATCGATCGGTCTCTTTCCCTCATGAGTTCAACTTTGTAAAAATGTTTCTTTTATCCTTGTAAGTTCGTCTTGTCCTGACGTCCTCTCCCTTGTGAGTTCACCATCTCCAGGTGTTTTCTCTTTGTTTAGATCAGTGAAGTTAACTAGCTCTTCGTGCCAAAGATCTATTTTTGAAGTTCGTCTTGGTATAGATGTTTACTTCCTTCTGAGTTTGTCTTGGTATAGATATACTCTTTTAGATCCCGTCTTGGTATAGATGTTCTCTTTTAGAGCTCGCTTTGGTATAAGTGTCTTCATTTTGATCTTCGAAGTTCACTTTGGTTTAAGCGTTTCTTCTGTTTGAAGATCTATGGTTAGAGTTGTCTTGGTATAGATATACTCTTTTAGAGTACGTCTTGGTATAGATGTCATCTCTTTTGGAGTTCGCTTTGGTATAAGTGTATTCATTTTGATCTTCGAAGTTTGTTTTGGTTTAAGTGTTTCTTTTTTTTGAAGGTCTATGGTTGGAGTTGTCTTGGTATAGACATACTCTTTTAGAGTCCATCTTGGTATAGATGTTATCTCTTTTGGAAGTCACTTTGGTATAAGTGTCTTCATTTTGATCTTCGAAGTCGTTTTGGTTTAAGCGTTTCTTCTGTTTGGAGATCTATGGTTGGAGTAGTCTTGGTATAGATATATTCTTTTAGAGTTCGTCTTGGTATAGATGTTATCTCTTTTGAAGTTCGCTTTGGTATAAGTGTCTTCATTTTGATCTTCGAAGTTCGCTTTGGTTTAAGCGTTTCTTCTGTTTGAAGGTCCATGATCAGAGTTGTCTTGGTATAGATATACTCTTTTAGAGTTCGTCTTGGTATAGATGTTATCTCTTTTGGAGTTCACTTTGGTATAAGTGTCTTGATTTTGATCTTCAAAGTTTGCTTTGGTTTAAGCGTTTCTTCTATTTGAAGGTCTATGGTTAGAGTTATCTTGGTATAGATGTTTTTCTTCCTTGTAAGTTCGTCTTGGTATAGATGTACTCTTTCTTGTGTTTGCTTTTGTGTAAGTGTACTCCCTTCATCATTGCCACAGTAAATTCATCTTGGTACAGTTTGTTCTCTCTTTACCATCTCTGGTGGGTCACTTAAATGCAAGTGTTCTCGTGAGCGGAATGCCCGAGTTCGCGTGTATAAGTTTTCCCTCTTTGTATCTCTCTGTATCATCTTTGATGGGTTGTTTCAGTATAAATGTTCTCGTGAATGAAATGCCCGAGTTCGTTTGTATGAACTTGTCCCCTTCATTTCTCATCCTCACCGAGTCGCTCTTTCATGGTGTCCTCTCTTCATCATCCCTGATGGGCTGTTTCAGTACAATGGTTCTCAGCAGAATGCCCGAGTTTACTTGTATAAGTTTTCCCCTTCATATTTATCCCAGTGTATATGTTCAGCGAAAATCCAAAATATAATAATTCTCTTCGCATTCGGGCCGAATTTTCTGGTTCATTTAAGTATTCAATCATCTTCTACTTTGAGTGTTGAAAGGCTTGCCAATCTCACCCTACGGTGAAGAAGATTGAATAGGGCAGCTGTTGCACCCTAAAATTTGTCCTCTTCATTTTTTAATAAATAGTTGGCTTACACTTAATCAATAGGTGCATTGCATACATATCATTCATGCATTAACCATAGGTTCGAGATTTTCTAAATTGTATGAATCTACATTACGAAGAAGAGGTTTGGTTCTCGAAAGCTGGATATCTGAAGTTCTATTATTTCAAGCGTCATCTCAATACACAAGATATGTGTATTCAGAAGCTTCTGATTATCTATCGAGAATTGGAGTTTTGAGGTTCTGATTGCCTATCATGTGGATATTGATTACAGTTTCGAGCTACAGTGTGTTGTTGTCGAATATTTGAGCCCGAAATGATTCTATGGCCTTACGTGAGTCTTGAAGTATCGCATATGTGTCTGATGGGAGAACGACTTTTGGAATTTGTTTTGCTTTTCATCGCAAATGTTGCGATAGCAAGAGTCGCCACCGACTTTTCTTTTATCCAATTAAGGGAAGGTGAAAAGAACAAAAAGACCTTCGTTAGATTACGAGTAAGGGAGAAGGTTATGAAAAGGAAGGTATTAGCACCCTTTTCATCCGTAGTTATCTGGGCTCTTAGTTGCTTTTAGCTCACTTTAAAAATTACTTTCGTGTGTGTGTTTGAACAAATGTTTTGAAAAGGCATTTCGCTTTGACTTCGCAATGATTCATATTTGGAATGTATCGAAGTGTTTGGAAATGTTTCGTTTTGAAAAGTGTTTTAACTTTGACAAAAAGTGTGAGGTGTGAAAAGTATTTTGATAGAGCAAGCAACTAAAAGTCTTATTACCTACTCAGAATGGTGGTTTTCGTGTTATTTTACTTTCCTTTAGAATAGTGCTATCCATACCATTAGTTAGTAGGTAACCCTATTCGTTGGATGTAAAGGGACATTCAAAGGGACATCGGATGGTCATAGAAGCCAACTTGTAGGAGTATCCTAGCACATTCGAAGGGACGATCATCACTTTTCATAGGCAACAATCAAGGGACAAGATCATGTTTTCGTAGGCCACGTCGAGGGACTATGATCTTTGATTCGAAGGGACTATGATGATATGTTTGTAGGCAACGGTGCTAGGATACCTCTATGTTCGAGGGACTTGACCATTTATTCGAAAGACAACGAGAGAGAATAGCCTAGGGGGTGCATGTGTGAAGAGTGTGTCAAATTCAGATATATTATCTTGCAATTAGAAGTGATCTACGTTTGTTTTTATCTTGCCATACACGCCTAGTTACTATCAGTTTATAGGGTGCGGAAAGTAAATTGCGGAAAGTAAAGTGCGGAAAGTAAATGTCCTCGCTATTACATGGCTTTGGGCAGTTACATAATATAGGTGCGGAAAGTAAATCCTACTTAAACTATTACATCCCATGGCGATTACATAATCTTTGGAAAAGAAGGCGAGGAGATAAATCCTAACTATTACAACCTGTAAGCAGATACATAATAATCGGAAAAGAAAAGAAATTCGCATAAGAGAAAATACGTTAGTAAAAAAGGATTTTTGAGTTAGGAAAAACTCTTTAGGTTAGTAATCTTGATTAGATGATAGAATAATTTTTTGGGAATTTTACGGATTGGTTTTGATAGAGAAAAATAATTAAAAGTCAATTTTAGGGTTAATTAACAATTAATTAAAATATGCATGCAAAAATATTAATTTTTTTGCCAAAAATTAAATAAACATTTTTCTAACCTAAATGCAAAAAGAAAATATTTTTTGGTGATTTTTTAATGCATGAGAAAATTGTTTGCAAAGAAATTAAATTAGAAAAGAAAATATAAAGAAAATAAGAAAAAAGTATGAGTTTTGCAAAGTGGTAAAAAAGAATTGACAATGCCAGGATCGAACTCAGGTCATCCCTTTCACACGCGCGCGTCTCTATCACTGGACCATCCTGCATTTGGTGTTAGTGACATGGAATAAAATGTTTATAAACGAAATTGATTTCTGAAAACCAAAACCGCGCCAAAGCATCATCGTCTTCCTCGTTTGAATTTTTAAACACAGGCTTTTACCTACGGTTTTTGCCCGTAGCAATAGCCTATAGCGACGGCTTTATTCGTCACTAAAACCCCTGCAAATTTCCAAAATCCATAATATGCAATATAAATTCATAAGGAAACCATGGTTCGATTCAGTTTGATCTCCTGAACAAGAATATGCCCCTTTTGGCCAATTTTTCCTAAATCGAAGGATCCCAAATTGAAGCTTTGAAACCCTAACAATGGCATCACGGTATTCCTGCATCTAAAATCGAATTGAACCACCCAGATAGCTTGCAAACATCATTCTAAACATGAACAAACAATCAAAACAGGTTAAATATACATGAATAATCAAAATCGATTTTGAAAAAGAAAGTGCAAACCGAAATCGTGATTTCACGTTTCTGGGTGTTTGGAAGGCTTGTGAGTATCTAGATCGATTCAGAGGACCTGCAGGAACGTGTTGGAATGCTTGGAATTGATTGAATCGATCTGAAACTAGGGCTGCCAATTGCTTGAATGCCACAGTTTTTTTGAGTTTGGAATAGGGTTCTTGAGGCAAGAATTTCGTCCTCTATGTACTTGTGAATGCATTGTGTGCTTATAATAGAAGGATTTAGGTCAAGAATCATGAAGAAATTATATGCCAATCAATGAGAAAATATTTGATTTGGTATGAAACCAAATATTGCCTTTTTTGATCAAATCTAATTCAATTCATTTGCCAATCAATGAAATTTCAAAATTGACAGCTTGTATGGCTTGCTTGGACCTCAAGAATAAGAGAAAAATCCAATTTGCAATTAATTTTGATTTTCTATCTTTTATTTTAATTAAATTGGCTTTTAAATGATAAAAAATCCAAAATAAATAGAAAATAAAAGATAAATTCGTGGCCTTGGGCTTGGAGGTTCCAAATCAGCTAAGGAACAAGTTTGAACCAGGAAAAGTTAGGCCCATTTGCAAATTTTTGGGTTTTGTCAAGTATTTCTTTTGTGCACCTCTTCAAAATGCTCAACTTGTGCAAGGTGTATCTTGCTTAATTCTTAACATTTTGGGTGTTCTCAGACTTTTAAGCTCAAGATGTCCTCTAAATAACCTCTTTGGTTTCATCTCAATTGAAGTTTCCATGCTCCTAAACACTTCTTTACAAAAGTTGACTTTTGTTGACTTTGAAAAGGACTGTAATGTTTTGATCCATAACTTCGAATGAAGCATTTTCTGCCCATGCTTGTGAGATATGAAGTTTTAGAGAATTGAATTCTCTTCAAAATGAGCTGTGGTGGAAAAATTTACGATAGAGTATGTGATAGTTATGCTGGTCAAAGTTACATTGACTTTTTATTCAAAAACCTAATTTGGAAACTTTGACTTTTGACCAAATCTTAAGTTTTCTTGATGAATCATGATCAAACCTTGACCAAATGGTGAATATTACTTCAAAATGTGGATGTTGACCAAAAATTATGAAGTTTGTTGTATGTTGACCATAGTTGACTTTTGACCAATCTGTTGATTTTCAACCATCGAGCAATTATGGAGAAACTTGACTTGTAAGGCTTGAAATTTGACATGGAGATTCTTTGAAGCATATGATGAGGCATGATGACAACTTGGAGTGTGTGAGGCTCACCCTGGCTTGAGAATGGCCAAACCACGGTTTGGGTTGATTGTAGGAGAGGTTTGTCAGGTCGACCCTTGTGAAATCCTTGAGTATGGATATGTGAAATGTCTTGAGAAATAAAAGGCAAATTTTGGGGTATGATTGCCTGTTCAATCTTCTTGTACTGGAAGGTTTAGATTGGCATGCTTGCCTTTCGTAGCCTGAAGGTAGAAGATGTTTGAACACTCGAGTACACCTGAAAATTTGCACTCGCTATTGATTGATGATGCATTGGAATGGGCTTATAGATGCCATTCGGGAGAAGTTGTCGAATTTACTGGGGGCTGAGTCGTACGCTAAACTCACGAACGTCGCTTGAATAGGAGAACCCTCGGAGATGGGCTTAAGATGCCATCCGGAGAGGCTCATGTTGGGGAATGAGCGGTACGTTAGACTCTGTAGATAATCTTGAAGATAGAAGAGAAACGAAGATGGGCTTAAGATGCCATCCGGAGAGAATGATGTTGAGTCGTCGTTAGACTTCACACTCGCTTTGAATGAAGTTATTGGTTTGTATTGGTTTTAACCAAATATGCGACGATACGAAGGTGGAGAGAGGTCGACGAGTATTCGGGGATGGGCTTAAAGATGCCATCTGGGGCAACTGAGTCGTATGCTAGAGTCTGTAGGTGCTGTTGATAATAAGAGAGGGTCAGAATAAATCTTCGTCCTGATTATTCTGAGGCAGGTAGTTGGCAGAATGAGGATAGCTTTCCCGTCTTGCTTCACGTGTTGATCCAATGCCTGTTGTCGGAAGACAACTTGTATGGTCTTTCAGATAGGGTTTCCCGTCTTGTTTCGGGTATTAATCCTGGACCTTCCATTTGGAAAAGACTCGTGCGGTCTTTTAGATTGGGTTTCCCGTCTTGCTTCGGGTGTTAATCCTCGGCCTTCCATTTGGAAAAGATTTGTATGGTCTTTCAGATTGGGTTTCTCGTCTCGCTTCGGGTGTTAATCCTCGACCTTTCATTTGAAACATATCTTTTACCTTCTGGGGAAAATAAAAACTTCGCAGGATATAGTTAGTTTTATGCAGATTATGATGCATGCGAGCATATCACAATGTGTATGAATGATATATGCACATGTAATGATTTTTATGAATAAGATATGAATGTAGATGTTGTGGTATTTGAAAACATATCCCTCTTGAGGATGATGAGTACGTCCTACTGAGGATTTTGGCTTCCGATTGGGGTTGAATTTGTTGAAAATCCTGACTTGGAGGAGAAAGAGATGTCCTTGATTCCCCTGATGCACTATCTGACCAAGTTTCGAGCCTAGATATTAATGTTGTTGAAAATAATAAAAGCTGGGAGATACTCCGCTGGGGGTCTTATGCGTAGACCTTGTTGGGGAATATCTGATTACTGCCTGGAGACGAGGTTCGAAGTTTCCTTTGATGTGGTGAACCTGAAGTTTGTTGAAACCTCTGGCTGGGGAATAATGGAGATGTAGGTTTCCTCCGATGTACTATCTGACCAAGTTTCGAGTCGGGATACTGCTGCTGTCGGGGAATGACAATTGTTGAGAGATATTATGCTGGGGATAAATACCTCTGCGTATGCGAGATGAACTATTACTGCTCGAAGACTTGTCGGAGAAGGCTCGATGACTCTGTGGGGATTGTACTGGTGAAAGTAACCTGTGGGGGATGCATTGGTGACTTTAGTCGTCATCTCAATTCTTAGAACCTGTAGTAATTACTTTCGTATGTTCGCTTTTCGCATGTTTGTGAACAGATGTTTATTGTCAAATGCATAGAATCATTCAAAGCAATCATTGGACTTTATGCAAAAAAAAACAATGGTGAACACAGAGAAAGGATTTGCATTAATTTGGAAAGGTGGCGTATGGCCAAGCAGTTTGTATACAATGAAAGTAAAAGCTATGCGGAAACAATCTCGTCGGGTTTCAACTATGCTAGTGCTCATATATTTCGACTATCTCATCTCCTTGTGGTCAGTAGAAAGTGAATGAATTGATTTTCGTCATTTGCATCTTGAATGTTGATAGTAGTCTGTAGGTAGATGATCTAGACGAGACATAGTCGTACGCTTAAATCCCTAACTTTTGCCTAGACCACCCTTTCGGGTTTTCAGTCTAGCGGGATACCCTTTTTTGCCCAAGCCTGCGGGTTTCGACTTGCAGTGTACATGTTTTGTATATATCCTTAACTTTTTCCCAAACCTCTTCGGTTCGCCAGGATGCCCTTATTTTTGCCTAGGCCAGTCGACCTAGCGGGTCTTGTTCACGCGTAGTATTTTTTGACTATGTCTGCGTTCACAGGGTGTGGGAAGTCTTCGCCATCCATGATGCTAAGTATCATACCTCCGCCGAAAAATACTGTTTTGACTACAAATGGTCCCTCGTAGGTGAGAGTCCATTTGCCCCTGGGATCACCTTTTGGAAGGATGATGCACTTGACTACTAGATCACCGACTTGGTAGACTCGGTAGTTGACTTTCTTGCTGAACGCTCTAATCATTCGTTTCTGGTAAATCTGTCCATGGCAGATGGATGCGAGTGGTTTCTCGTCGATCAAGTTGATCTGGTCAAGGCGAGTCTGGACCCATTCGTCTTCGCCTAGCTCCGCGTCCTGGAGGACTCTGGTAGATGGTATCTGAACCTCGATGGGTAGGACTACTTCCATACCGTGAACGAGAGAGAAGGGGGTTGCCCCTGTAGATGTTCGTACTATAATGCGGTAACCATGGAGAGCAAATGGCAATATCTCATGCCAATCCTTGTAAGTCACTGTCATCTTCTGTATGATCTTCTTGATATTTTTGTTGGCGGCTTCCACTGCGCCATTCATCTTAGGCCGATATGGAGAATTGTTGTGATGCTTGATCTTGAACTGCGTGCAGAGTTTGATGATCATTTTGTTGAGATTGGTACCGTTATACGTGATAATCCTTTCGGGAGTGCCGCAAGCCAGATAAGATCATGCTTGATGAATCGAGCCACAACATTCTTGGTAACAGATCTGACGAGGCTGCTCCTACCCACTTGGTGAAATAGTCAATTGCCACAAGGATGAAGCGATTATACATTTGAGCGATGGATTTGATTTCTCCAATCATGTCAATGCCCCACATTGTGAAAGGCCAAGGAGCGGTTAAAACATTCAGTGGTACTGGAGGTACGTGCACTTTGTCCGCATATATCTGGCATTTGTGACAAGATCGAGCATAGCGGTGACAATCAGCTTCCATGGTGGACCAATAGTAACCTGTTCTCAAAATATTCTTAGTCATTGTATGTCCACTGGAGTGGGTACCGAATGCGCTTTCGTGTAATTGTTCCATGATCCGTTCTGCAGTTTTCTGATCTACACAGCGGACTAAGCACAAATCGTGATTTCGCTTGTATAAGATGCCATTGCTGAGAAAGAATTTGGATGCGAATCTTCTCAAGAACTTCTTATCATTGACAGATGCCCCTGCAGGATATTCCTGAGTCTCAAGATACCTCTTTACTTCGTAGAACCAAGGTTTCTCTTCTGTATCAAGTTCATAAAAATATGCTGGTTCGTCAAACTTCTCGATGATGATTTGGGGAGCTTCGTTGTCCCATCTGACCTTGAGCATAGATGATATAGTAGCTAATGCGTCTGTCAACTGATTCTCTTCTCGTGGAATATGATTGAAAGTGATCTCTTCGAAGTAGGGGATCAAACTCAGAACATGCTCTCGATATGGAATGAGATTCGGATGCTTCGTATCCCACTCGCCTTTATCGGTGATCACTAAAGCTGAGTCTCCATACACTTGCAAGAATTTGATTCTTAAGTCAATAGAAACTTTAATACCCATGATGCAGGCTTCGTATTCGGCCATGTTGTTGGTGCAGCTGAAACATAATCGGTCGGTGAAAGGCGTATGTCCGCCTGTAGGAGATGTAATAATGGCGCCAATGCCATTGCCTAGTGCGTTTGAGGCTCCATCAAAGACAATAATCCATCGGGATCCTTGTTTAGGTCCTTAAATGCGGTCCTAGTTCTTCGTGATCGATAACTAACAAAACATCTTATGCGGAAACTCGAACGCATAGACTGATAGTCATCTACGACTTGATGAGCCAAACGATCGGCTACTATACTTCCTTTGATCGCTTTCTGAGAAGTATACTGGATGTCGTATTCGGTCAAGATCATTTGCCATCTTGTTATTCTTCTGGAGAGAGCTGGTTTCTCGAATATGTATTTTATCGGATCTATCTTGGAGATCAACAAGGTAGTGTGAGTCAACATATATTGTCTTAGTCGTGACAACCCAAGCCAAGCAACGCAAGTTTTCTCGTTTGTGGTATCTTGTTTCACAGTCGGTAAACTTTTTTCTAAGGTAGTATATTGCATACTCTTTTCGACCAGACTCGTCATGTTCCCCAACACACACCCCATTGAGTTCTCTAATACTGTCAAGTACATGATAAGAGGTCTTCCTTCGGCATGCGGCATCAGGATAGGAGGATTCTGTGGGTACTCCTTAATTTTGTCAAAAGCGATGCGGAAATCGTGGTTCCATTCCACTACTTGATCTTTCTTGATAACTTGAAGATTGGCTCACAAGTAGCAGTTAGATGTGCAATGAACCTGGAAATGTAATTCAATCGTCCCAAGAAACCTCTAACTTCTTTCTCGGTGTGGGGCGCTAGCATCTCTTGGATAGCTTTAACTTTGGGAGGGTCAACTTCAATACCTTTACAACTAACAACAAACCGTAGGAGTTTACCGGATCTGACTCCAAAAGTGCACTTGTTGGGATTAAGTCTCAGTCTGTACTTCTTCAATCTATCAAACAGTTTCCCCAAATGATCGAGATGTTCTTCTTCAGTCTGTAATCGAGCTATCATGTCGTTGACGTAGACCTCTATCTCATGATGAATCATGTCATGAGATAATGCCACCATGGCACGTTGATAAGTGGTGCCGGTTCTTCGATCTGAACAATATGACCTTGTAGCGAATGTGCTCCAGTATGTAGTAGTCTTCTCCATGTCTTTAGGAGCCATTTTGATCGATTGTAACCGGAGAAACCATCCATGAAGGAAAACCTTATGTTGAGCGGTATTGTCGACTAGAACACCAATATTAGGCAGTGGAAAATCGTCTTTTAGACTTTCTCTATTCAGATCTCTTTAATCCACACACATGCGTACTTTACCATCTTTCTTAGGTATAGGTACCACATTTGCAACCCACTGTGGATAAGTAACGACTAAGAAAGCATTGAACTGCTTCATAACTTCGACTTTGATTTTCTCTCACATCTCGGGGCCTTGTCTGACGGACCTTACCTTTCTTGGGAGAAAACCTTCTTTCGTGTCGGTGTACCACAATGTCAATGTCTAGACCTGGCATGTCTTCGTATGACCAAGCAAAAACTTCGATATAGTCTCGTAGCATTTGAACCAATCTCTCTTTGATACTGTTCTCAAGACCTGCTCCTATCTTGATTTCTTTTCTGTCTTTGTCAGTACCTAGATTCACAACCTCAAGGCTCTTGTGGGTTGTATAACTCGCTCTTCTTCTTTGTGATCGACAAGTTCTCCGGCACTTCACAATCTTCCTCACCTTCGTCTTCGGCTTGGTAGATCGGATTATCGAAGTCATATTTAGCAATAGCAAAGTTGTTATCAACGAGATTCGGAGTGAATCTGCAGTGTATCACGTGGGTGTGTGTAAGAACACATAGCTTTTTGAAGGGTGATAAAGTAAAAGAAAGAAAGGAAACAGTATTTAAATGCAAAAGTCCAATGATTTTATTGAATGAAAATATGCAAATGACAGATAATAACCCTCACAAACGAGCCGTGATGCCCCGGGCAAGGCATTAAGCTTTAAAGTTTATTGTTCAAAGTGAATAAAGAACGAAAAGCATAACAAAAAAAAGCAATTACTCTGTCTAAAGGAGATTGGTATAGCGTCTTGGTCTTCCAATTCTTTGAGTCCGTCGTCGGGAGTTGGGATGATCAATCGTGATGTCGAAGTCGTTGTCATCGTCTTCTATAGCATGGACTCCATTCTTGTTGATGCGGAAGGGAAGTTGGTTGGCACGTTCACGGCGTATTATCTTGACCTTTGGTGGTGAAGCCTAAACGGTCTTTTTAGATTTGAAAGGAAGATCGGGGCTGACCTAAATAGCACTACCCTTCTTCAAGCTGCGGTTTGAGCATCCTTGATGAGGCCATCCTAGGAGGAACTTGCGTAACTTCAAAGTGGCGGAGAGTCAGCAGGAATGACTCTTGGAACTATTTAGAAAGCTTGATAGGGAGTTTCGAAGAATTCACCTTCCACTTGAGGTATCGGAATGGTGGAGGTGGCTCACCATGTACTTTCTTCACCGCATCTGCAACAATTTTCCCCTTCATTTGGGTAATTCGAACGATGCAAGTTAGAGGTAATAGTGCACCCATGTATCAAGGGGCGTCCAGTAGGCAAGTAAGGTGGACGGATGTCCATGACAAAGATAGTGGGTCGAAAGTCTAGGAACCGACTTTAGCGGCGGGATGAGCTCTCGGTCTTTTCACGTAGAACCATCAAAAGCTCTCACAATTATGTCACTTTGGGCTTCAA
The DNA here is from genome assembly GCA_021764765.1 of Vicia sativa. Classification (NCBI taxonomy): domain Eukaryota; kingdom Viridiplantae; phylum Streptophyta; class Magnoliopsida; order Fabales; family Fabaceae; genus Vicia; species Vicia sativa. The sequence goes on along the minus strand of CM038793.1, from coordinate 165,799,554 downwards.
GACCAATCCTTCAACGTCAAGTCGGTTAAAAGCACTCTTGGTAAGATATTTAGAGCGGATCCGATATCTACCAAAACATGAGACAATGTAATTCCCTTGCATTCAATAGAGATGTGCAAGGCTTTATTGTGTTTCTTTCGAGAGTCAAATCAACATCGAGAAGCCTAGGCCGTTCTTTGGCAGCGGACTAGCAATACAAACTTCAAATTGATCGGTAGTAGTGTCTTGCGGTATGTGAGCATTCTTGAAACTTCATTATGGCCTTAGCATGAGCCTCAAAGAACAATAGCGAGCAAGCATGGAATTATCTTAACAATTTCCTCCATTTCTTGCTTGGAGGTATCTTGACAACTTCCTTTGGTATACATGCGAGTAGGATGAGTCTTGGTTCTTTCCTCTAGCTTGAGAATTAGTTCGGTAGGCTGGAATGCGAGCTGGAGTCGCAATGTCTTTTGGAGGAGAGATCTTTGGAGAAAATACTCTTCCGATTCTGGTTACTTTGCTTGATCCGGTGATGTTGTCAATGTCAAGAATGGTAGCTTCAACTGTGATGTCCTCAATGGTCAGAGGGTCTTGTTTGACGCCATAATAGTAAACTTCAGCTCCATAGTTCCACGGTATAGCTTTGTTAGAGGGATATGGAATTGGTTTGGGAGAAGTAATGATGAGAGGTTCCACTTTAAGAGTAGGATCGACATAGGAGATCCTTATCATGTTCACATCAGCATAGTCTTCTGGGAAATCGTCTCCCCATCCGGTTGCCTTGACATCTTCAATAGGGATCTTGT
>CM038793.1:165723081-165798666 GCA_021764765.1 Vicia sativa | reverse complement strand
TATATACCAAAATGACCTAAATTGATATGATACCTGATGTGTTTATTTTATAAACACCAAATGACTTTTGATATTTTCTTCTTTTAAACCATTGGTTTATTTTAGTCATTTGCCCGACATTGTTGTTTTAGTCATGGTGTCTCTCAAGTTGATTTGAATTTTGATTTATCATGGTGAACAATGTCAATGTATTATTTGTATCATAGGCAGTGGCGTGAATTTTCTTCGGCGTTTTCTAATCAAAATACTTTTGATGTTTTATCAAATGCTTTTATATGTTTGTCACGTCCATAATAATTTCGTAGTGTTCTGAGAAAATAATCGTAGTGTTTTCAAACAAGTCGGGAAAAAAAAACACAATTGAAATATTGAACAATAATTTCTTTTATTGATAAAATGCCTTTGAATAAGCGAGAGTAGAAGATCTTGGTTCCTAAAAAGAGGTAATTCTGAAAGTTTAACAAAATTTGAAAATGTGAAAATGATAATTGATACTACTATTTCTCCAATGTCCTTTTGATAACCCCAATCTCTTTTGATTAAGAGTTAGATGATTTAGATCAATAATTCCCCTTAGGTGGTTGTATTTCTCGGATCGTAATCTATTTGATCATTTTTGATTGAGATCCCTAACTTTCTGGATCCCGTTTCATGTTTCAATCCAAGGATAATGTTTTGTTTATATGTCCCTAATTTACATCGGATCACCCTTTAGGGTTTTCAATCCACCAAGGCGTCCTTTTTGTCTAAATTAGCGTCTAGAGTTTCAACTAGCGATATTTTTTACATAGTATTTTTATTGCATTGAAGTTAAATCGGATGTGTTGTTCACTATCCATTGTTGCGAGATAAGACCTTCACAGGAATGCTATTTTAACCACATATGGACCTTCATAGTTAGGTGTCCATTTACCACCTTGAATCTAGGCGAGGTTGAAGAATCTTTTTAGCACCAATCTCCTTCTTTGAACACTCGTGGAAGGCTTTTTATCGAATGCTTTGTCCGTTCACCTTTGATCTGATTGGTTTGAATCCATAGACTCTTCAGCTTGGTTTACATAAAGACTACATGATGACAAAGTATCTACTTAAATAGGGAGTACAACCTCCATGCCATATACAAGAGATAGAAGTTGCACACTGTTGACGTCGTATGAAGGTACGATAGCATCTGAGAGAAAGGAAGCATTTGTGGCAATCTTTATATGTCTTATTATTTTTGAATGACTTTCTTGATATTTTTATTGGCGCTTTGTGACCCCGTTCATCTTGGGTCGGTGGTGAGGAATTATGATGCTCAATTTTGAAGTCATGCATAACTCCTTCATCATTTGGTTGTTCAAGTTGAATCCATTATGCGTAATAATTTTCTAGGGACCCCGTATCTCCATATCAATCCTTGTGATAAGCAGTGTAACCACTTGTATGACACATTTGCATAGGATGTAGTCTCTACCCACTTGTAAACTAATCAATAACGGCTAATATGAATCGGTTCTCATTAGAGATCCTTTGGTTCGATCATTCATATCATGTCAATTCCCCATATTGAGAATGACCAAGGTGAGCGCGGGATGTTCAAAGGAGTGCAGTATGTGCATCTTGTCGTATGGATTTGGCACTTGTGACACGTCTTTGTATAACGGTGAAATCAACTTCCACTATCAACCAATAATAACTGCTCTTAGAATTTTCCTAGCATAGCATGCCCATTTGTATGGGTCCCAAAGGTTCCTTCATGGATCTCTCTCATGGTATATGCTTGTTTCTCCATTCACAGGTAACACCATATCATAGTTTCTTTTATAACACATCCCCATTTAAGAAGAACTTCACATCTAGCTTTTGTAGAGTTCGTTTGTCAATGATTGAGGCATTTTCGGATATTCCTATTTCTACAAATACCTCTTAATATCATAGGCGAGGTTTATCATCTGGTCCTATTCAATGGCAAGGATGTGCATGTTCTTCAAAATATCGATTATGATCGTGGTTCATGATTCATCAAGTGCCTCTCACATGGGCGTGAGTTGCCAAGGCATCCATGATCGATTTTTCTCTCGGAATGAGTGAAGGTAATTTCGAGTGAATTATGTGGCTAGCTTTAAAACATAATCTCGATAGGAATTAGTTTGGGATGTAGGGTGTCCTTCACTGTTAACTTGATATATGAATAACCGGAATCCCAAATACTTCAGGTGTTTGATCCTTAGATCAATACCGACTTTGAAGCCAAGATCAAGCTTTATATTGACAATGTTGTTGATGCAATCAAAATATAACCTCCCAGTATAGGGTTTATGAAAATTATTTGTAGAAGTCAAAACTTACCCAATACCATGTCCCAGTGCATTTGAAGCACCGTCAAACATGAGTATCCAACGTGCTCCTAGTTCGGTCCTTCATCGGGTCACAGTAATTAGTAGTTAGCTATAACCATGACATCTTCATATTAAAGTTGAACTTCATTGGTTGATACTACGGAAATGGTTGATGAGCTAGATGATTGGCAAGTATATTATCATATGGCCTTTTGAGTAACATATTGGATCGTTACTCGGATAGTAACATACGCCACGAGCAATTCTCCATGTAAGAGCTGGTTTTAAACACACATACTTTAAAGGATCCATTCTTGCTATTAGCGTTGCACCCAATTTAACCTCTTTATTTAGGTTTGTCATATTGAATTGCATTATTACATTGTGATAGGATCAAAGTTCTTTGGTTCTCAAGTTTTCCCTGACTATGGGAGTTAATTGTATTGATAATTTGTTCTAAAGTCGCATTCTCTCATATACTTGAATCTCTCGGGGCTATAAGGGTTTATTATGGCTCAGACATCTCACTTGTCTCATTGATTCATTAAAAGTTGAAGTTTTGCAAAGATTGAGGAAGATTTCATCTGTCTCCTTCATCAGATGGAATTAGGGTTTTGGCCCATTGTGGATTTTAAAGCTTGTCTAAGACATTTTCTTGAAGCTATCTTCTCATCATCATTTGAGGAATCTTTGTTCAAATAAATGTTCAAGAAATCGAGATGAATTGAGGTTTTGAAGCTTGATCAATATCTCTATCTGAGGTGCAAAACTAGGGTTCTTAATTTAATCGAGGAGTTCTTGAGTTTTAATCAAACTTGATTCCATATGTTTCTATATGTTATTAATCATCTATTATTGAAATATATAGGTTCAATTTTGATTAGAAGCAAATCAATTGATCCTGAGGGAAAATGGTTATTTTGGTCAAAATCGGTCAAAGTTAGGAGTTGATCTTTTCATATTTCATGACCAAATTCATATTGAATCAAGGTAATTGAAGAAATTGGAGTTAAATTGTTCTTGAAGTTATTGGAAGTTTGAAGAAGTTTACATCTTTATCCTAGAGCGTTGACACATCATAACTTGCTCAATTTTTATGGTTGCCAAACCGTACATTTTGGAGATCTTGAGAAAAATCTACGACTTTGTCAATGTGTGAAAAATATAAAATGCACCATTTGGAAGATATTTGAGTTGGAAGATTCATGCACAAGACATAATTATTGCTAAGCATATTTGCCTTCTCCTTGCCTTCATGCGTTATTCTAACAAGCAGGTGGCGTGCAAAATTTGCTGCATCTTTTATTTAAGTCCAATTTTGAAAATGTGTTTGGTGCGTTTGAAGGTGGTCATGTTAGCTTTGTAGCAAGCTTTGAAACATCTCAAGCGGCCAAATAGTGATCAAGTTATGATCATTGGAAATTCATGTTAAAACACGACTTCATTTGAAGCCTTGTCGTGTTCCATGCCAACCTCCCAGTCACTTTCTTACTCAAATTTGATGCACCATATATCACTCGATACTCCATCATTTTGCATGAACCAAAGCTCATTTTAAAGTTCATTGAGAGTTCTATCCATGGCCCAAAATGCAAAGAAAACACATGAGCCAATTTTGAATGGCTTGAGCTACAGATTAATGGACAATTGAGTTGCTTGCCATGGCAAACTTTGAAAAATTGGCATGTTTGTGTATTTGTTTGGTTTCGGTCATGTTGGCATGAGATATCACGAATTCATTCATCTTTATCATACCAAATAAAGCAAAACCACTCACCTATAGAGCATGACTCTTATTCTCTCATGTTTGGCCATTTTTGAAATTTTGAATTCTTGCAAATTCTCACATGTACTATATAAGCCTTCTCATCATAATCACATAATACACTCCAATTACAATCATTCTCGGGTTGCAAAACTAAGCACAAGGCTTGGCAAAAGCAAGCAAAGCGCTGACATACTCCGACACATTATTTTTCGATTTTTAATTTTCCCTTGAACTAATTTATGAGGCCCAAAGCCCTCCACCTTCCTCTAAACTCTTTTTATAACCTCACTCTCACTCCATTTCCCCTATCCATGATTCTCTCTCAAAATCGAGATATAAACTTTTAACTGAAAAAGTTTCCTTGATTCTCTTATTTCCTTGGTGCATTCTCCATTTTTGTGGATTCAATTTCATTGGAGCTTGGAGATCGAAGGGCGAGGTTTTCGTTCATGTTTAGAGGCCATAGTTGGATTTATTTTCCCTCTTGTTAAGGTAAGCGAGATCTTGATTCTCCATTTCCAACTTGTTTTGATGAATAAAAGCATTCTTACATGTTCATGGTGGCCAAAGAATAGGTTTGATGTATAAATATGCTTGGATTTAAAGTATAGATCGTATTTTGAACTTACGAAATTTCATGTTTGGATGATTTTTGTGATTTTCATGTACGGTTTCTTGTTCTCTAGTTGGTTATTTTAAAATCCATAAGTTGTGTGTTGTAGCTTGCCATGTTGTCTTTAATCGAGCCATGTTTTATGAAAAATGGTTAAGAAGAGGCAAGATCAAGTTTGGATGTTGGGGTGTTGTGCATGTATAACATGTGTTTAGGGTATAGTCGAGGTTGAAGATGACTAGGTGGCGTGTTACGATTGGTCCGATTTAAATTTTGTTTCATTTTATATCATTTGATTTTATTTGTTTTGCTTAATTTTATTTGGTACTAAAAATTGTTGAAAAACTCGAGAAAAATACCATAGGTTCATCTTAACTTATTATATTTTGTGTGATTTTTTGAAAATTTTAAAATAATTTGATCGATTAAAAATTCGCGAGGTTATTAATATTGATTATTTGATTTTTATTAATAATTTTGTTTTTTTTTGTTTGATTTTTCCATAAAATATTTTTGTTAAAATATTTTAGAAACTTAATCTTGATATTTTATGATTCTAATTTTTATTCCATATTTTTTCATTTTTGGATTAAATAATTTCTTACATTTATTGCTTTTTATGCATTTTACCCTCATTAAAAATATTTTCTTAATACAAAATTACACCAAAAATATTTTGAATCATTCTATTCATATATGTTGCATCCCTAAGTTTTATTTCATAATTTTGCATCTTGTGGCCAATTAAATAATTTATTGCATTTAATAGTTGATTTTGAAATTCACAGCGGAGATCGTGATATCACGAGAGAATGTTATGACACTTTATCGACACTCTGTTAACAATTCACACAATAAATGTAAACAACGATAAAGAACACAATAAGTTGTTTACCGGTTCGATGTCTAACTACACCTACATGCGGGGCTACCAAGCCATGGAGAAATTCACTATTAGTAGAATAATTGAGGAATAAACCAACGGTTTATCTCCTTCCTTAAAACCTACGATGCAACTTGACCTAAGTCCTACTTAGATCAGTACCTACTCACTCCCCGATCACGGTGGTGATATCAACCTATTGAATAATTGAATTGTGAAGACACACCAATAAACTATCTTGATCTCGCTTCAAGCTTTCAATCGAGAGACAAACACTCGTGCTTCAAAGCTTTGGTGATAAACTACCACTACAACAAATCCTAGTCGAGGCACTTATCAATTGATAATTGCTTGGCTCACGAAGAAACTAAATTACACAAATACAAGCATTAAATCTCTAACGGTACACAAATAACAACTGCTATATCTTCAATAAATTCGGGTAGCGGCAGTATAGGGTTGAATTCCTTTTATAGAAAGATCCACGAAACTTTAGTTTGGGCTTCCATAAAGATAACTAGGGTTCACTTAATTTAATCCTAAAAACATGGTCTTTCAACAACCAATTTAGGTCTAATTAAGATTAACCTAGCAGCCACGTGAACATGCTTTCTAATAACGGAAAAACAATATTTAGCGACTCGAAACTTCACGAAAAGTCTCGGGAAAAAGCAGTTCTGCGAGCAGAATGTCTGCTGAATGTCATAACATACATTATGACATGAGGTATTTTGCGAAATTTCAACCTGACTTTAGCTTCGATTACGAGCTGTCTTTTAACATCCTTAGTAGGTAGGATTTATCTTCAATCTCTGAATGTCATGACATTTATCATGACATTGCTAAAGCCTAGTTTTACCAAAATTAATGCCAACTTAAAACACTAACAAATTTTAATCATATATTTTGCATTTTTATTATTTTCACCATTTTCCTTGAATATATAAAATTCAAAAAATACTTTCTGACATTCTCATGACTTTCTAATAATTTTAGGATTTTATTTGAATTTTTATCATGTGTCTTCACTAATTTTGAAAATTGGAAGAGTTTAGATGCTAATTTTAGGGTTTTTGTTGCTTGCCTCATAAGTTTAATTTAATTGATGGTTGTTTGGAACTTGTAAATGTAAAATAGCTTCTTATTTGGGTCCTTAAATGTGTTGAGCTTCTAAAAATAAATTTTGTTTGAATTTATATATTGGAATTCCATTTTTCCCAAAATATTTTACAAAATGTGTCTAGCTTGAATATTACCTCAACTAGTTTTGAAAGATGAATTTTGCTTTCATTCTTTTCAAACATTCAAGGATCAAGTTGATGATTTCGACTTTTATAAGTGTTAGATGTTAAAAAAAAAAATTTGTTGGTTTTATAGGTCATTTCCTATTTTAGTTTGATTTATCAAAATCTTGCTAACTTTAGTTGCTTAGGCTAGAAGTTACATTTATTTGAATAACTTACCTTAACTTTCAAGTTCATTTTGTTTATATTAGGGTAGTATAGTGTCTTAGGGTCTTAAAACTAATTTTGTTTAATTTTAGGAGTTAGTTTTATATTTTCCCATTTAGTCAAATTAGGGTTCCTAATTAGGGGCTTTCTAGGTTAATCTAACTTGTTTGACTTTATTATAAACATGAAACTTGCTAAACTTATATTAAGCTTGATGTCTCGATTTGTTGATTTCTTGATAACCTTGTAATATTTTAATTTTAATTTTACAAGTTATGTTTCTATTTTAGCTCAATCATCTTTCCATGTATGTTTTGATGTTTGTATGGACTAGAGGTAAAGGGAATGACACTTGTGCAACCCATGAGGATCAATTCCTTTTCTTTTGTTATCCTCATTCTTGGTTAGAGACATGAGTTTTGTGGCAAAAACTATGAGTATATGCCATTGAATTGACTCAACCCAAAAATAACAATGAAATCGCCACCACACTTTCATTTTATCAAAGAACTAGGAAAAGAATAAAATCCTAAAAAGCAATGCGGATCAGGGGTTAGTTATGCTAAGGAAGGTGTTAGGCACCCAAAACATCTATGGTACTATAGAAACCTTTTGAAAATTTGTATATGTGTGCTAAAAGAGTATATGTACAAAATGGATGGTGGAGGTGAGAAAGAAGTATTTTTACAATTTTGATTTGATGGATCTTACAATGAGTTCGGGCCATATACCAACAATGTGCAATATTGAAATCAAAACCCATGTAGTTCGGGTAAAAAAGACTAAAATTTTGTGTGTTGGTTGTTTTAAGAAAAATGGTTTTAAGAAGAAAGCCATAAAAGGCTCAAAAAGTTTGAATGAGGTTATGTGTTTTTAGTCTTGTGAAAAATGGTCAAAGTATTGTTAAATGGATTGAAATTTTATTAAGAAAAGTTTGAAAATGCATGGACCTAAGCCCAGAGTATTTGTAAGCGGTTCGAGTTTTGAAAACAAAATCCTTTGAAAAAGAGAGAGAAGATTTTGAACATTTAAGAATATGGGAGGAGATAAAGAGGCTAACCAATGTACAAAAAGTAAAAGGTAAAGTAAGGAAAGATCTAGCTGGGTGACAAAATCGATTACTTGACATCAAAGCCAATACTACATTCCCATCCTTTGGATTACCATATAAGCAACAAATAACGGAAAAAAACCAAACTTCAAATAAATCAATGCCTCGGATGAATTCATGTCTCAAGAAAAATGGGTTGAGTAACAAGCTGTATTTGAAGGAAATCCACTCATGTTAGTATAAGCGGAATAACTTGCATACAAGATAATAAACCAAGCAAGATAAAATAACACCAAGATTACAAAATCTCGAGATGAGGTAGAGGTCCTAATCCTAAAGTCAAAGGTTAAACTCCGAGCATATGGATAGTAACCAAGTCAATCAAAAGTCTTTTATGTTTAGGTTGAATTATTAGGTATCTTTCAAATGGAAAAATAAAGCTCAGTGAGAAAATTCAAAATAACAGGAAAATAAAATGCTCAAGCGAGCAAGAGAAAAATGATATTAAATGTAAATGCTCAAAGTAAAGTGCATAAAGTAAATAGCATAAAAATAAAAGCGGAAAATAAAGCGAATAAATAAAGGCATAAAGTAAAGTTAATTGTTAATAAGGTTAGCAAGATGACCATCTTGAAGCTTGGCGTGAAGACATTCCAGAAGCTTAATTAAAATCATAGCGACCACGCGATAAGCTTCAATTACTTTTTGTCAAGTATATCATCGAAAAGTCAATTTTTAGTAAGGTTAGCAAGATGACCATCTTGAAGCTTGTCAAGTATATCATCGATTTTGGAACAACCACCACTTGATCAAAGATGGTTGAGAATTTCAAATGGAAAAAGTTAGTGAAAACTTGCCAGAAGCTTGACTAAAAAATCATAGCGACCACACGACAAGTATCACAGGTGTTGAACCAAAATCAAAGCTCAAACCATCTTTTGAGGCTTTTGCAAAACATAAAGTTTATGCCACCAATTGATCATTTTCCAATTCGGGACAAAAGAAAAGAAAAAGAATGGGATAAGAAGAAGAGGGATGGGATATGTCACAAAGATAATTCATGCATCAGATGAATTCATTCGGTCTAACTTCATCAAAATCATCCAACTATCTTTGTGATTTGGTCATGAGACCTATCAACACCCAAGTTCCATTGATGTTGAGAAATTTATGACTCCAAATAAATCCAAAATCGAAAATGAATTTTAATAATAAAACAAATTAAAAATTGTTTGAAAATATTATTTAATTGGATTTTAATTGGTGAAATACATAATGTTATCCATGCACCAAAATAAAATTCCAAGAAAACTATCCAAGGTCAAACAAAGGTCATCAAGAGCTGACAAAAAATTTCATAATTTTTAACGTCAAAAACTATTTTTAAAATAAAAGAAAATGATAAAACCAACCAAAATTTTCAAAAATAGAAAATCACAAAGAAAAATAAAATAGGGTCACCAATATTTGTCAAATGACTTTTGGATCCTTCCATAATTTTTTAGAATTTTTAACGTCAAAAGTATTTTAAAACATTTAAATACATCAAATAAAAGAAAAATCATAAAAATATCAAATCTGAAAACACAATTATGAAAAAATAAAAATCAGAAAGAGAATATTTGAAAATATTTTTGTGATTTTTTAAATAATGTTTTAGTCAAAAATGAAATTTTTTATGATTTTTGAAGTTTAAAACATTTAAAATATAAAATCAAAAATAAAGTAAAAGCCAAAAAATGTAGGCCATTGGATCACGGTCAAAGCGTTAGTAAGCTAATCTAGTGGATTAGGCAGCGTGTGATATGGACCTCCTTGGTTTCACACAGTTAAGATTTAAAATTAAAATCAAATGAAAATGTATGGCGCGTTGGATCGAGTTAGACTCTCTAAAGTAATCAGATCTAAGGTCTCCTATAACGTGCTCATGGTAAAACTTCATCAGCGGACCAAATTTGAAAAAATTACATGGCTACTTGTCATTGGTTTAAGGCGGACACGTGGGTCGTCTTCAACCTCCGCCATTCAAATTCGAGTTCCTTAAGCGGAAAAATCAATGTACATGAGTGGTATCCTTGGATTTGTCTCTTCAAGCGATCTCAACCACATGCTACAAAAATTTAATTACATTGAGCACAAAGCAATTTGAAAAAACAGAATAATAACGAGCTTTTGTTTCAGAAATTCAAGTTCAATTCTCCATGAAAAAAATGGTGAAGACCACGGGGTCGGGAGATGATGAGAATAAATTAGTGCTTTGTTTGAGGCGATTTGGTTCTGAGTCCTACACGAGCAAGTTCACTTTGACTCTGAAGCTTGACTTGGATAGCACGATTCAAGGCACTTCAAGGCCGCGATTCTTGTTACGTAGCTTCAATGAAGTTCAAGGAAGAAGAATGGATGATCAATTTCAATCGGAAGGGCTTTAAGAGTGAAAGCGAAGTTGCGAAAATGTGAGGTGTGGAGTGAGTTTGGCAGTGATTTTTTTGGATCTCAAAGCTTTTGAAATGAGTGACGAATGGTCCTCTATTTATAGAGAAGTGAATGTGATCAAAATGGAGGGTGAATGATGCAATTGGAGCGAAATCGTGCACACTCGTGTTCATGAAGGAAGTGTAACTTCAAGTGCTCAAAACTCAACCATTCCTTGCGTTTTGATGTGCTAATATCTTGTGAAGTTTATAAACATGATTAGTCACGAAGCAAGGCTTAAGTTGTCTTAAAAACAAATTATAGGCGCAAATCCACAAACTGATGGTGAGTTCGAAACAAATTTTGGCACAAACTTTGCACTGATGCCAAATCGAATTCCCTCATGCGTTTTCCAATCTTCCTTGAGCCAAATGAAGTCTTCAAATAGTAGAACACATTGTAAAAGAATCATATCCAAGGATTCTTGAGATGAGAGATATAGCCTTTAGGATTTGAAGAAAACACGGAAAAATTAGGCGGACCTTGGTCAAGCATGGCATGCCTTCTAAAAGTGACTTATAATGTTTTGTTTGAAACATGGTCTTCCACTCAAAATTTTCTCTTGGCCATCAAATATGATATGAAGTAGATCTCTCAAAGAACATTTTCAAAAATAACCATCCAAAACCTCAAAAGTTGAGAGTTATGGTCTTGTGAAGTTGATGGAAAATTGTGAAATGACCCATAATCTTTGACTTCTTCAAGAAATTTACAAACATCTTCAAGATTTGAAACACAATTGGGATAAAATTCACCTCTTCAAGATTTTGTGCAAAAATAATGACCTCAAGGGATAAATGATGATCAAGGTATGATCTCTTGAAATTGATTGATCAAAAATGAGAAACCCACCATTGACTTGTGTAAGTGTTTTATGTTGGCCTTAATTTTTGGTAAAACTAGTATATGTCAATGTCTAGGCGATGTCATGACATTCGAGTTGAAGATAAATTACGCATAAGAAGATTAATTCAAGTACAACTCAGTTGGGAGTTAGTTGCTTTCTTTGAAATCTGAGAAGAATGACGGATGTCATAAACAATGTTATGACATTACATGTGACATTCTTGTTACTGATTCTTTTCTGAGTTTTAGGATTTTTGTTGAAATGTTTGTTATGAATTAATGTAATTGGATCACATGCTTATGTGGCTTTGTGGTTAATCTTAGTTAACCCTAAATTGGTTTGTTAAAAGACCAAGTCTTTAGGTTAAATTAAGTGAACCTAGCTATAATTATGGAAGCCCAAGCGGAAATGAGGTTGCTTCTATAATAGGAAAAGAACCCTTATTCTCTTTCGCTTTTTGGATTGTATTGAAGATCTAGCGGGTTGTTTATTTGTATTCTAGTTACTCTTGTGAGCCAAGCAATTATCATTTGATAAGTGCCTTGGACTAGGATTTGGTTGTAAGGTTGTTTATCACTCAAAGCTTTGAAGCACGAGTGTTGTGTGTCTTGATTAAAGCTTTGAAGCAAATCAAGTATGTTTATTGAAGAGTGTCTTCACAATTCTATTAAAAATAGGTTTATATCACTGCTTTGTGATTGAGGGGAGTGAGTAGGAACTCCGGTCTAAGTAGGACTTAGATTGAAGTTGCATTGGGTAAGCTTTAAGTGAAGGAGATAAAGCGGTTGGTTTATTCTTGAATTAATACTACTAATAGTGAATTTCCTCCTGGCTTGGTAGCCCCGGATGTAGGTGTAGTTACACAGGCGGGTAAACAATTGATTGTGTTCTTCTTCTTTGTTTCAATTAGCTGTGTGGTGTTAGCAGTGTCGAATCTTGTGTCATAACATTCTCGTGACATCACGTATCTGCTGCCGAAATTCAATTGGCATCGGGCGGGCACCACATTATTTCAGGTGAGATCTAGGGGTATTATTTTACGGCGTTATGGACAAGGAAGGAGGATTTGGGAGTAGACCACCTATTCGGATGGATCTAACTATGATTCTTGGAAACCTCGTGGTTGCATTTTAAAGTCCTGGATAACAAGGCTTGGAGAGCTGTGAGGATGGAAACATCCACCAAGCTTGAGAAGATGGGACTACTAGCACGAAACTTGAGGAAGAATGGAGCAAATAAGAAGAAGAGCTAGCTTGGGCAACTCTAAAGCATTGAATTCCTTGTTCAATGGAATTGTGAAATATTTTCGAGACTTGTACATCTGTGTGATCGGCCAAGGATGTTTGGGACACTCTCAAAACCACTCATGAGGGTACATCCAAGGTGAAAATGTCAAGACTTGGATGCTCACTACCAAATTTGAGAATCGAAGATGAAGGAAGATGAAACCATTCATGAGTTCCACATGAACATCTTGGAGATTGCCAACACCTCGGAGCATTGGGAGAAGATGTCGGAAGAAAAGCTAGTGAGAAAGATTCTCAAATCCTTGCCTAAGAGATTTGCAATGAAGGTATTGCTATAGAGAAGCTCAAGATATTTGCAACTTGAAGGTGGATGAACTTATTGGATCACTTGGACATTTGAGATGGAAATCGGTGACAATGTTGACAAGAGAAACAAGAGCATATCCCTGTATCCAATCTCGAAGATGAAAGCAAGGAAGATGATGAAGAGAAGATCTCGAAGCAATAGCTATGCTTGGAAGCGGTTCAACAAACTCATCAAGAGAATTGACCCAAAGTCAAGGTCCAATGTCAAGAACATCCCATCGACATTAGCGAACTTATGACTCCAACGGAAGATCCAAGTGCGAGAAGAAGGGAAGTCAAGCGGAGGAATCGGTGTCATGGGTGTGAAGGATATGGGCATTCAATGAATGTCCTACCTTTCTAAAGAAACAAAAGAAAGGAATGGCTTTCACTTGGTGCGATGGTGACTCGGGAAGTGACTACGAAGAAGAATATGCCAAACTAGTTCTTTCTCTTTGGGTTTGTAACTCGATAATGATTCGATGATGAGGAAGTGACATTTGAAGAACTTGCGACACTTACAAGAAGCATGTGTCGGAAGTCTTTGAAGTATGTCGACAAAATGAGAAGCAGAAAAGCTAATTGTGAAGTTGGAGCGAGAATGTGAAGTTGGAGGTGAAAAGAATGCAGACACTTCTACTATAAGTCATCTCAATAGTGAAGTTATAGTTTTGAATTCCAAACTTGATCAGATGACTAAGTCTATTAAGATGCTGACAACTGGAACCGATAAGTTGGAGGAGATCTTTCAGATTGGTCATAGGGCGAGAAATAATGTGTTCGGGATATGTGGTACAAAGAAATTTGTTGATAACAAGAAGAAGACGACACGATAAACCTATGTCAAAGCGGATGTCACAACATAAGGCTCAATATCAAGACCAGAGAAACATGAAGAAAAAGTTTCAAAGATGGAGATGACATTATTGTGGAAGGTTTGGGCACATAAAGCCATTTTGCTACAGGCTATATGGATATCCTAATCAGATCCCTTATGTCAAACCTAAGACCAACAAGGTACCATATACTCAGCGATGGAAGAAGAAGCAGCCTTGATAGCTCACACCTCCTTAGAGTTTCGCCAAGAAGGCGGTACTTTGATAGTGGATGCTCTAAGCATATGACTGGAATCAAGAACCTTCTGAATGATGTCAAACCTTACACAACTAGTTTTGTTACTTTTGGAGATGGAGCTAAAGGGGAAATCAAAGGTGTTGGAAACTTGGAGCATTCAAACAAATCTTGAAAAACTACCTCCCAAATGCGAGGCTACCATTCATCGGTAAAACAAATCATCGACAAACTACCTTCCATAATGATGAGGATACCATTCATTGGTAAAACAAATCTTCGACAAACTACCTCCCATACTAACGAGGCTACCATTCATCATTAAAACAAATCTTGAAAACTACCTCCCATGATGAGGCTACCATTCATCGTTAAAACAAATCATCGACAAACTACCTCCCATAATGGCGAGGCTACCATTTAACGGTAAAACAAATCTTTGAAAAACTACCTCCACAATGATAAGGCTACCATTTATCGATAAAACTAATCTTGATAAACTACCTCCCATAATGACGAGGATACCATTTATTAGAAAATGAAATCTTCGACAAAATACTTCCCATAATGACAAGGCTACCATTTATCGGTAAAAAATCATCGACAAACTACCTCTCATAATGCGAGGCTACCATTCATCGGAAAATCAAATCTTGACAAACTACCTCTCATAATGATGAGGCTACCATTTATCGGTAAATCTTCATCGACACCTATCAGTCATATGACAAATCAACAATGAGAGATTCCCGTCGGATATCAAACGAAACATTCAACAATGAACTTGTAATTCACCCATCGAAGCATTCAACAACAAGTCTTCAACTTCTGGAGATACAATCGATCAACAATGAGAGATTCCACAGTCGGTCTGAAAAGAAATCAAATGGGAATTAACAAACTTGCAGGAATATCGGTTGCTCAAATAAAGAGACCGACCGCTATTAGGAGAAAGAATATTGTAATAATATTGTTGGAGGACGAACGAAATTCCTAGTGAAAATCAAGTTCCTCTCCTTGAAGAGATAAAACCTTCTTGTGCAAAATAAATGCATTCTCCATATAGAGCTCACAGTTTAGAGATCAAAATGATAATGCTTCTTGGAATCGAAATTCAAACTAGAACCACATCGGGAAAGAGATTTAAATAGGCAGGTGGGTAAGAGTTAAGACTCTATTCTTCCACGAGGATAACTTAGTGGGAAAGATGAAAGGTAAACACTTTCTACTTAAGATTGATATTCTAATGGGGAGAGAATACACCAATGAATGCAAATAATCAAAGAATTGTAATCCTGCTATGCATGATGTATGCATGAATGAATGTGTGTGTATGTGTCTATATTGACAAAACAGACACACTACACTAGGGATAATCACGTAGGGCAAACATGGTAAGGACGAAAATCAGCCAAAGCTCATAATAAACCACCAACTTGAAGGACAACGTCCTAATTCAAGGCTCAACTTCTCTTAGGAAGGAAACATGGCTTGAAAAATGGTCAAATCTCAATCACATAGCAACAAAACCCAAAAATGGAAGGGATGCAACAAACTTCTCCAAATTTCACCGGGATAAAAATGTCGCATGTGTGACGAGGAAACAACAATACGCTTGACAACCGGGACGGTGGTTGTATAGATTTGTCTAGGAATATTCAAGAAACTTGATGGGGATATCCAACTTTGCATTACGTCATGTTCGAGAGAATTTATCTCGGGGACCCTATTAGAGAGCAATTGGGGTCTACTTCGAACATAACAGATCTCTTTTTGTTATTACGACCATGTCATTCTATTCCATTGATTCACATTTAAAGTAAACACACTTAATTGAAATTTTTTTCACAAGTATGTTCTATTGAATCTATTTTTTTTAAATGTATTTTCAATAATAAAAGAATATTTTTTATAAGTTGAATAAGATAAGATTGCAAAGAAATTGGATAAAGGCTCAAATTTTATTGATAGAATGGTATCCACCTAATAGCATGACTCCATGGATGATTACAAAATTTTGGAAAATGGTAAATACATAGAAAATGTACATCGAAAATAATGACCACTATCCTCCCTAACAAGTTCAAACTTATGTATTATAGGCTTTAGTTGAGGTGCGAACAAGATCCATGCAGATTGTTGCTTCTAAGATCAAGTCTTCTCTGATGTAGTTACTTGCCATAAAAGTCCCTAACTTTTTCCTAGACTACCTTTTCGGATTTTCAGTCTACCGGGAAATTTATTCTTTTTATGTCTCTAACTTTTGCCTAGACCTCCCTTTCGCGTTTTTAGCCTACCGAGATGCTCTTCTTTGCCTAAGCCACCCTTTCGAGTTTTTAACTTAGCGAGCTGTTCTTTTATTTATTTAGGCGAAGTATTTCTTGACTACATCATCATTTAAAGGACATGGGAAATCCTCACCATCCATAATTTAAAGAATTAATGAACCACTAGAAGGCTTTCTTGACAACATATGAGCCTTGAAATTGGGATCTACTTGTCCTTAGAATCGAGCTTAAAGACATGATCTTTACGAGCATGAGGTCGCCTTCTCTCGAATATACGAGGTTTGACCTTCTTATCAAAATCTTTCTTCATTCTTTTAAAGTACAGTTGACCATGACACAGCGGTCATTCTCTTTTCTCAATCAAATTCAATGATCAATGATTACGAATCCATTCAATATCTGACAATTCAACTTCCATAATTATAGCGGCAAAAACTGCGAGTATAAGCCATTGAATTGTCTTAACTCGAAAAAAGTAACAAAAGAGTCGCCACCGCACTTTTATTTTATCCAAAGGACTTGGAAAAAAGAGTGAATAAAATCCTAAAGAAAAGATCAGAGATCTGGGACCGGGGGTTAGTTATGTAAAGGGAAGGTGTTAGGCACCCAAAGCATCTACGGTACTCCGCATGAACCTTTTTGAAAATTTGTATATGTGTGCTAAAAAAGAGTATATGTACAAAATGGATGGTGGGGAGAAAAGTATTTTTTATAATTTTGGTTTGATAGAACTTCCATGAGTTCGGGGCTACATACCAACAATGTGCAATGTTGAAATCAAAACCAAGTAGTTCGGCTAAAAAATGCCAAAATTGCGTGTTGGTTGGTTTTAGAAAACATGTTACCTTTAGAAAAGACACAAAGAGCTCAAAAAGTTTGAATGAGGTTAGGTGTTTTTTAGTCTTGTGAAAAGAAAATTCAAAGTATTGTTAAATGAATTGAAAGTTTATTAAGAAAAGAAGTTTGAAAATGCATGGACCTAAGTCCAAGTTTTTTATGAAAGTGGTTCGAGTTTTGAAAACAATAATCCTTTGAAAAAATAGGGAAGATTTTGAAAATTAAAGAATGGGGAGGAGATGAAGAGGTTAACCTAAGTGCATAAAGTAAAAGGTAAGGGTAAAGAAAGATCTAACCGGGAGAGAAGACTAGTACTTAACATCAAGGGCCAATACTGTGACACCCCAAATAATTCGATAATTAAATAATTATGATTTTTAATTATTAATTTAATTGAGAATGTAATTTATTAATATATTGGATTTATTGGGTTTAATTATGGAATAAAGGAATGGAATTGTGAGAGGTGTGAGGAGTAAAGTGGGGTGTGAGGAGTAAAAGACTCTACTCACATTATTTAATTTATTTAATTTATGTTAAAGGAATAAAAGGAATAAAAGAAGGAAAGAAGGAAAGAAGGAAAAAGGAGTTATTTTGGAGAAAACAAAGATACGTGAAGTTGAGAAGAGGAAAAGGAAGGAAGAAGACCTAAGGTGTCAGAATTCGAAGAACCCACAAGGCAAGGGGTGATTTCGATTAGTTATTTTGTATTATCGGTTTTGAATTCGACCGTATAGATCATAGCATGTTAGGAAATCTCAGTTTAGGAATTTCTAGGTTTCCATGGATACATACCTATTTGTGTCAGATTGTAGAGATTCATTGATTTGCATGATATAGGATCAATAATGATGAATAAAACATGTCATATGGTGTGTTATTGGTAATGAATGATTGATTTTATGGTGTCGGAACGTGTGGGTACGTTTCGGAATGAATAAGAAAATGATTTTGGGAATTGTTCTGTCAAACTGCGTTTTTGGTGCGAAGGTCGTGGGAACGGTTCCCGGTGGGAGAACCGGGTTCCGGCATGTGAAATGGTGAAAATGACATTTTGAACTCGGGAATCGGTTACTCACGGGAGGAATCGGGTTCCGTTAAAATTTTCAAAGAAATCTATTTTTCTTAGGGAACGGTTCCCTACTGCGAACCGGGTTCCCCATACATTTTCGAGGGCGTGGTATTTTTGAAATGTGGGAACCGGTTACTCCCGAGGAGGCAAGGTTCCATGAATCTTTGAAAATTTTTAAAACTTTGAAAATTCATAACTTTCAAACCGTAAGTCCGTTTTAGCCGTTTTGGATGTTATTTCCTAAATTTAACGCTCTATTTTATAAAATGAAAATATTTTCCAAAACTTGAAGTTATTTTCAAAATGAGCGAATTCGAAATAGGTGATTATTGATGACATAATGATGTATATGTAGAAGAACCTTTGGTGATGGAGGTATTGGTATTGTGTGGATGTAAAGCATGTTTATGATCTTGTTAATTGTATGCATGATTGGTTGAATTATCATGTTGATTGGTTTAATTCGATTATGTTAAATTGATGTATTACATAGGCGATTTAATGTTGCATGCTAGAGATGTGCGTGCATATGCATTGTTTGGTGAAGTTAATTCCCATTGTGCGAATTTGACTTGGATTGCCGATAACCGATACCAGTGAGGATGGGTGGTTAGGATGGATTAGTGTCCGGGTGTTTATGGACGAATCGATGGCTCTTTATCCGGTTGATGATGGATCGGTGTTGGGTGACTTAGTCACGTGTTGGTACCACATGCATTGAGTCGCATTTTATTTGCATGGAATTGTAACATGTTAGGATGTCTTCGGTGTTACCATTCTATGAATGTTAATTGTTGTGCATGATGATTATATGGTTGTAATTGTGTATTGAATCAGTTATCTTTGAAATGGGTGGATTAATATGCTTGTAATATATTGTTGATTGAGAAGCTTATAATATGCTTTAATTATGAGAAGTCTCACCCTTACTTTAACAATTTCAGATTAAAGTTAGCAGCTCAGGAGTTGGTGAGGATGGCTCTAGAGCTTATCATTTAAGTCCGCGTGTCAGTGTCATGCTCTGATTAGATTGTAACACTAGGGAACGTTAGTTGAGGAATTAGATATTGTTTAATTGTTTCTTTAAATTTTGTTGGGAATAATAATGATTGGATTATTCCGTTTTTGGTTATGATATTTTCCGCTGTGTAAGACATGGTCTTAATTTGATTGACTTATCTGAAATATTGATCCTCAGTGTAGCATGGCTACTGTTTATTTGGAGTTTTATTTTAGTTAATAATTGTGGCATCCCTTCGTGTTAACTCTGATGAAATATGACTTTAATCGTTAATATAATTAGTATTATTCGGGGTATTTTAGAAGGGGTGTTACAAATATCATATCCCATCCTTTGGATTACCACATAAGCGACAAATAATCAGACAAAAAAAACACAAGCTTCAGATAAACCAAGACATAATAACACCAAGGACACTTAGATCTTCATGCTTAGGTAAGGGTCTTAATCATAAGTCTTAAGATCAAGCTCCAAGCACAAGGATAGTAACCAAGTCCAATTAAAAGTTTTTTATGTTTAGGTTGAATTAGTAAGTATTTTGAAAAAAGAAAAATAAAGCTCAAGTGAGAAAGTTCAAAATAACAAGAAAGTAAAATACTCAAGTGAGCAAAGGAAAAATGACATAGAAAAAAATTGTCAAGTGAGCAAAGAAAAAATGGCATGAAATGGAAATGCTAAAAATAAAGTGCACAAAAGTAAAGAGCAAAAAGTGAAAGCGGAAAGTAAAAGCGGAAAATAAAAAGTAATTAATAAAGGTTAAGAAGATGACCATCTTGAAACTTATCAAGTATATCATCTAATTGTTAATTGTTAGTCATCAGCAAGGTGACCATCTTGAAACTTATGCATGAAGACTTCCCAGAAATTTGATAGAACCAACGCGACCACATGACAAGTTTCAATTGTTTTTTGTCAAGTATATCACCGGTTTTGTAATTATCACATCACTTAATCAAAGATAATTGATAATTTCAAATGGACAAGTTTAGTGGAAACTTGCCAGAAGCTTGATTAGAAATCAGCGACCACCACGACAAGCTCCACAAGTGTTGAACCAAGACCAAAGCTCAAGTCATATTTTGGGGCTTATGTTTGAACATAAAAGCTCATGTCACCAATTGATCACTTTCTCCAAATCGGGACAAAGAAAAATAAGATGAAGTGGAAGAAATAATTTCCAAGTTGATTTTGCATCGAGATGAATTTATTAACTTCATCAAAATCAATCAACTTTCTTGGTGGATTTGATCAATAAACCTATCAACACCCAAATTCCATTGATGTTGAGGAAATTTGTGACTCCAAAATAAATTCAAAAGTCAGCAAAATAAAAATGAAAATAAAAATAAAAATATTTAAAAGTAATTTTGAAATTAGGTTATTTACTTGGACTTTATTGACGAAATACATAAATAGTATTTTCATCAAAATAAAATTTCAAGAAAATTACCCAAAGTCAACAATGATCAACATGTGTTGACAAAAGGTTTAAGAAATTTTTAAAGTCGAAAACATTTTTAGAAAATAAAATAAAAGGTAAAATAAACCAAAAATGGAAATAAAAATAGTAAAATCAAAATATAAAATAAAATGAGGTCACTAATATTTGTCAAATGACCATTGGATCCTTCCGTAATTTTTTCAGAATTTTAAAATGTTAGAAAGTATTTTAAAACAATTAAAAACCTCAAATAAAAGGGAAAAATCATAAAAAATATCAAATCTGAAAATAAAATTATGAAAAAATAAAATTCAAAAAGATAATATTTCAAAATATTTTGGTGAATGTTTTCATAATTTTTGAGTCAGAAATGAATTTTATATGATTTTTTGAAGTTTAAAACAATTAAAATATAAAATCAGAAAATAAAATAAAAACCAAAAAAATGTGGACCATCTAATCATAGTCAAAACGCGTTAGTAATCTCATCCAATAGACATGGTGCACTTTGTGCTTGATCTGGACCTCCTTGGTTTCACGGATCGAATTAAAATTAAATTAAAAAATAAAACAAGGAAGATATCACGCGTTGGATCGAGTCGACTCACGTAAGTAATCGGATCAAGTTCCTATACGTGTGCACGATAAGGCAAAGTCACCGAATCTAGTTTGAAAAAATTACATGTCATGCTTTCATTGGTTGAGGACAGACACGTAGGTCGTCTTCAACCTCCTTCAATCCTCCATATGAGATTTTCAAATTGTAAAATCAATACACATGAGTGGTATCCTTGGATTCGTCTTTTCAAGACGATCTCAACCATATGCTTGTGAAAATTTTATTTCAACTGAGTGAAGAGAAATTTGGAAAAAACTCAAATTATAGCGAATATGATTTTGATGGAATTCTCAGTCAATACTTGATGAAAATGCAAATGGTGGTGATCACATGGATCAGGGAGATGAGGAGAGTACAATGATGCTTTATTTTACAAGGTTTGATGAAGATTCCTACCTGAACGAAGTTCACTTTCAGAGCTCTGAAATTGGACTTGGATATACGATTTAGGAAGCTTCAGGCACGATTCTTGTTCTGTTAGCTTCAGTGAGGTTCAAGGAAGAATAACGAATGATTAATTTCAAACTGGAATGTTTTTGAGAGTGAAAACGAAGTTGTAGAAAATATGATTCAAGAGACAGTTTGGCAGGGGTTTTCTGGCTATCAAAGCTTGAGGAAATGAGTGATGAATGATCATATATTTATAGGAGAGTGAGTGGTGTTGAAAATGAGAAGGATTTGTGGTGAATTCGTGCAAAACGAGCTGGCTAAAATCATGCCAAACGTGTGACTCAAAGGGCATCAAAATGACTTCATTTCAAGTGTAATTTGCATCAAAACTCATCTGGGCAATTAGTTAAACATGTTTAGCATCTAAACTTTGAGTAATTTTCCTTGTAATCCAAGTTTACATGTTGTAATTTTTCTTATTCGAAGCAAGATTGGATGACATGCAGCTCCCTTCAAACATGTATAAATCATTGCTCAGGGACCTTTATGCCACAACCTTGGACTCTTTAGAACGCTGGGATTACATACTTTGAAATGAACTTGGAAAGGTAGCATTTGACATCTTGGATCAAAAGTTATGATCATTTGAAATTACCAAAAACAAACTGACTTTTTCACACTTAGAAAAGTTTATGTGTTTGGCAAAAAATGACCTATAATGTTTTCAATCAAGCGACCTTCCATTCAAAATTTGCTATTGATTTTGAAATATGAAATGAAGTATATATTTCATAGAGCATTTTGCAAAAAGAACCAATCAAAAAATTCAAAAATTGAGCAAGTTATGGCCTTGTGAAGTTGAGGGAAATTCATGAAATGACCTATAATCTTTTCACTTCTCCAAGTAACTTCCAAACACTTTCAATCTTTAAAACTTATATGGAGATAAAGTTAATGTCTTCAATATTGTTGTGAAAAAGAATGACCTCAAGGTGATAAGTTTATCAAGATATGATCTCTTGAAGTTGATTGACCAACAATTGAGAAATTCATCAAGGACTTGTAATCTTTTGACTTCATAGGAAAATTTCCAAGCATTTTCTCTTCTTACCAATTGAACTAAGTTGTATTAGACATCCTTAGGTTCATTGTGAAAGAAAAATGAGCTCAAGGAGACAAGGAGATGACCAATTTATGATCCTTTGAAGTCACACAAGATAAATGAAGCATCAATAGAGTGGGCAATCATAGACTTCTTAAACAATCTTCTCATCAATCAAACTCATTGGACCCAAGCATATTCATATTAGAAGTCCTCTTAAGAATCAAATGACTTTGAAATCATCCATAAAATTCACACAAATACCAATATATGATCGTCAGAAGTCCAAAACCCTAACTCAAGGTAGATGACCATAGAATGGTGAATTCTTTGAATTTGATGATCTCTTTCAAACATGAATCATATACTCAAGTGAAATAACTTGAAACTTATCAAGTATATCATCTAATTGTTAATTGTTAGAACATAGTTTGGTTCGAATTATATCTTAGAGTTTTGATGATAACAAGTGAAATAAATTTGGTATAATAAATATGATACTCTGATGTGTATTATTCTCATTTTAGATGATGTTTTGACTCAAGCATTCTAGAATAAAGAAATATCAAATTATGTTGAGTAAACAAGTAATAGAACTTCTAATGATGAATGGAACTTACGAACACGCCGCTGAAAGCAACCACGAAGGAAGCTTGCTATGACCTCGATAGAAGCACCAAGGAAACCTCATTAGAACATACTTTGAACAAGGCTTACAAAAGATCATAATTTAGCAATCGTCATCTTCTAAGGCAAAAGTCGCTATAGTACCGTTACTAATTAAAGTTAACACGACTTAAGTACTTGAGTGGATCCACTTTTGAGGCTCATTGAAAAAACAAAGCACATGCGGACAAGCAACATTTATTACGTTTCTCATCATCCAAGACACGCAACGGAATGCAACAGAATAATTTACTACAAGATATATAAAGATCAAACATTCAAGAAGAATAACAACTATTCACAAACAATTCTAAAAAGTAAACTTACGATGCCAAAATTCAAATACTATTTTGTTAAGTTTATTTTCTATATTGAGCTTAAACTCTTGTGTAAAAATCAAGTTTGTGATAAAGATTTTTAGAAACAACGTTATACACCTTGCTAGAAGTTCATTTGTGTAATTGTTCCTTGAGAGACCATTTGGGTGAGATTTTACATGAGGGCTAGGACTAGAGAGTCTTAGAGGGTCAATCACTTGCAGTTGGCTTGCGCATTGGTATTAGTCATAACAGTTGGTTGTGAAATTGTGTCAGTTGATTATGGTGAATTAAGTCCTTGTTGAGTGAGGCGAAATAACCTTGGCGAGTGGACAGGAGTAGTTTGAGTTTCAAACGAACCAGGATAAAAATCACTGTGTGTTTAGTTTATTGTTGATTAAAAGAAAAATTTAAAAGGGAAAAACTTATTCAACCCCCCTTCTAAGTGTATTCTAAACCTTCAATTGGTATGAGAACTCTTGGTTTTGGGTGCAAACACTTAAACGTGTCAGAAAAAGATCTAGAAGGAAACCACTATGGCAACTGATCATAACAACAAAACAAAATATCCAGTCTTTGATGGAGAAGATTTTGAATACTAGAAAGATAGATTAGAAAGTTTCATTCTAGGCTATGACCCCGATCTATGGGATATGGTCTTAGATGGTTATAAACATCCGATGAACAAAGAAGGAAACAAGATTGATAGAAAGACAATGGACAAGCAACATAAAGCAAATTTCAAAAATCACCACAAAGCAAGAAATATCCGCTAAATGCCATTTCAAAATAGAGTGCGAAAAGATCACCATGAGAGATACAACACATGACATTTTGAGTCTCTCAAAATGTCACATGAAGAAATGCTCAAGTCAAAGAAACTAAAGCTCGGCTCTCATTCATAAGTCTGAAGCCTTGAGGATGGAAGAAAATGAGCCAATTGAAGCAATGTTCTCGATATTCCTAACTCTAACAGTGGCTTTGATGGTTCTAAGTAGAGGATATACAAACACATACCATGTAAAGAAGATCATCAAAATTTTACGTGAAGATGGGAACCAATGGTCACAACATTCAAAGTTTCAAAGGTTGGAATAGTATATCCCTAGAAGAATTTATCAACACGTTGAGTGAAGGCTAAGAAAACACTTAGAAGCGGGGGTGAATAAGTTCTTCCTCTTTTAATTTTCTTTTATGAAACAACAAACTAAACACGATTATTTTTATCTGGTTCGTTTGAGCGAAACTACTCGATCTACCCGCAAGGTGATTTTCCTCTCGAGCGAGGACTTAATTCACTATAATCAATGATTACAATCTCACAACCAAACTATTGTGACTAACAAACAATGCACAAGCCAACTGCAAGGTACTAACACCTCTAAGGCTGTCTAGTCCTAGCCCTCTCGTCACCCAATGGTATCTCAAGGAACAATTACACAAATGAACTTCTAACAAGGTGTATAACGTTGCTTCTAAAAAGATTTATCACAAACGTGAATTTTTACACAAGAGTTTAAGCTCAATACAGAAAAATAAACTTAACAAAAATAATATTTGATTTTTGGCAGCGTAAGTTTACTTTTAGAATTGTTTATGAATAGTTTGTTCTTCTTTGAGCGTATGCTCTTTATATAGCTTATAGTAAATTATTCCATTGCACTCTATTGCGTGTCTTGGATGATGAAAAACGTAATAAATGTTGCTTGTCTGCATGTGCTTTGTTTTCTCAATGAGCCTCAAAAGTTGATACACTCAAGTACTTAAGCCGTGTTAACTTTAATTAGTAACGGTACTATAGCAGTTTGTCTTAGAAGATGACGTATTGATAAATCATGATTTTACGCAAGCCTTGTTCAAAGTATCTTCTAACAGGTGTCCTTGGTGCTTCTATCGAGTTGTGTTAGCATGCTTCCTTGAAGTTTCTTTCAACGTCGTGTTCGAAATTCCATTCATCATTAGAACTTCAATTACTTTTTTACACAACATAATTTGATATTTTTTTATTCTAGAATTCTTGAGTCAGAACATCATCTGAAATGAGAACAATACACATCAGAGTATCATATTTTTTATACAAAATTGATTTCACTTGTTATCATAAAAAACACTAAGATATGATTAGAACCAAACTATGTTCTAACAATCTCCCCCTTTTTGGTGATGACAAAAATATTAGATTTTGATGATACAATTTTGTATATATGAAGAACATATCTCCCCCTGAGATAGATAATCTCCCCCTGAGATAAATAATTAAGGAAAACTAAGTATATGTTAGAACTTCCATGAGATTGTTCTTTCAGAGCTTTTAGAGATCCTTCTTTTAGAGTTTTCTTTTTCATTTCAGAGCTTCAGGCATTTCAGAGTTTGAGGCTTTAGAATTTGGGTTTGTCTTTGCAACGTCTTCTTTTAGAGCTTATGTAATCCTATATACCTCAGAAGCAAATACACTTGTATATTTGTTTTTAGAAATGTTTGATATTTTTGTCCCAATAACAAGTTATAATTAATCCTGTCAAAATCTCAATTTTCTCCCCCTTTTTGTCATAATTAAAAAGTCATTGTTTTTAAAACAAAAATAATGTAAAGTGAAGTAAAGTACTGATAACATTAATTTTAAAGATACGAGTACAGAAGGTGTGTCAAAACAAAACATTTAAAACAATGGCCTTACGAAGGTTGAAAATGTAAGGACTAAGAGGACGAGAAACTAGGAAAGTAGAAGGTTCTTCATTTATCGGAAGATTCCTCTTGCTTCTACATACATGCTGAGGATTGTGTTGAACGGTGGTTTCTGGGTTGTTAGGGCCGGTGGTTTCTGAAGCCATTTATGAAATTCTAGGTTTAGGGTTTTTGAAAAGGGAGAAGAAGAGGCAAAAATGCATAAACTTTATGTTGAGAGTGAAGAGAGAAAAAGAGATTTGGAAGAAATATTCAAAGAGAAACTCATGCAGATGAAAATTTTAAAGTTAATTTAAAAACAATTAAAACAAATTAATCATAACACGCAATTAATAGCGTCTAACATTTTAGGGATTTCTTGAGATATGGAAAGATTGTTGATTACCTAGGGACGACGTGTCAATAGCTAGCACGCGTGTGTGACCTATCAGAAGTTTTGAACACGTGTTCAACTTCTAGGTTAAAAGCATTACTGCTGTTTGATATAATGAACTTCTGAACCATACTTTTAATGAAACATTGGGAAATATTTCATAACTTCTAGATATGGTTTCTAATTTAACTTCTCTTCTAACTTATGAAGAGATGTTAACTAAACATTCATTTAAAACGAGAACTTGACAATAACAAAAAAATAATGATAAACAATTTCATTTAGGACAAAATTCCATACTAATATTATTTAGAATGAATTTAAATCTATCTTTAGAAAGAGCTTTAGTAAAAATATCAGCCCATTGATGGTCTGTATCTACAAAGTTTAAAGTTAAAACACCTTTCTCAATATAGTCCCTTACGAAATGATGCTTAATTTCTATATGTTTTGCCTTAGAGTGAAAAATAGGATTTTTTTATAAACATACAGCAAAAGTATTATCACAGAAGATTGGAACTCATACAGATGATAGTCTTCTAGTTGAGTCTTCATCCAGAGCATCTGAGTCCTACAACCAACAACAACTACATATTCTGCTTCAGTGGTTGAAAGTGCAATTGTGGCCTGCTTCTTGCTGTGCCATGAGGTCATATTTTCACCTAGAAATTGGCAACTTCCAGAGGTGCTTTTTCGTTCTACTATATCTCCAACAAAGTCAGCATCACAATAACCTACTAATTTAAAGTCTTTGTATTTTCTGTAACATAGTCCAACATTAGTAGTAACTTTCAGATACATTATAATTCGCTTAACAACAGTTAAGTGAGATTCTCTGGGATCTGATAGGAATATTGCACAGAAGCAAATGCTAAATAAAATATCTGGCCTAGATGCAGTTAGATAAAGAAGATATACAATTATACCTTTGTAGAATTTTTGATCTACCTTCTTACTTACCTCATCTTTTCCCAAAATGCATGTAGGATGCATTAGGGTTTTTGCTTCCTTACTTTCTGATAATTGGAATTTCTTCAGAAGTTCTGTAACATACTTAGTTTGATGTATGTAAGTACCTTCTGAACATTGATTTATTTGAATTCCCATAAAGAATTTTAGTTCTCCCATCATACTCATCTCAAATTCTACCTGCATAGACTCAACAAATTCTCTTCCAAGAGAGACATTAGAGGTTCCAAAAATAATATCATCTACGTAAATTTGACAAATAAAAGTATCATTTTTAAATGTTTATCTAAATAAAGTTGTGTCCACTTTCCCTCTGGTAAAATTCTTTTCTAAAGCAGTTGTAGCGCTCATACCAAGCTCCAGGAGCTTGTCTTAACCCGTACAAACATTTTTTGAGTTTAAAAAGATGTTCTGGAAATTTTGAATCATCAAAACCAGGAGGTTGACGAACATAGATTTCTTCTTCTATATAGCCATTTAAAAATGAACTCTGAACAACCATTTGATATAGAGTGATGTTATTTTGAACAACAAAAGAAATTAATAGTATAATAGATTCTAACCTGGCGAGTGGGGCAAAGGTTTCATTATAATCAATACCTTCTTGTTGACTATACCCTTGTGCAACCAATCTTGCCTTGTTTCTGACAACTTCTCCTTGCTCATTTAACTTATTTACGAAGACCCACTTTGTTCCAATTCTATTGAATCCTTTAGGCTTTGGGCTGGATCCCACATCATTTTGGTGAATTGGTTGAGTTCTTCTTGCATTGCTATAATCCAATCATTGTCTTGAAGATCTTCTTCTATTGAGGTTGGTTTAATCGAGAGACACCAATCAAGCAGTGATTCTTCATTATTTTTAGGGAGGATCTTGTTCTAATAGGATCATCTTTCTTTCCTATAATCGAATCTTGGATGAGTGAAGTGATTCTGGATGTCTTTTCTCTAAGGTTCCTTAGAAATTCTTAAGTTATCTAGAGCATTTTTAATATGAGGATCTTACGAGGTTTTTCGATTCATCGGTTTGTTAACATAACCACGTACTGCGAATTTTCAATCTGCTTTGGCTTTTGATGGCCAAGCTTGTCATCAAATCTTACTTTGTTTGATTCTTCAAAAATCATAGTTTCTGTATTGTACACTCTATAGCCTTTTGAGCGTTCAGAGTATCTAAGTAGAATACACTTTTGTGCCTTAGAATCAAACTTGTTCAGATGTTCTATAGTATTTAGAATATAACAAGTACATCCAAATGGATGGAAATATGAAATATTGGGTTTTATGTTCTTCCACAATTCATAGGGAGTCTTTTCAAGAATAGTCTTATAGAGACTCTATTTTGAATATAGCATGTTTTGTTCACTGCTTCTTCCCAGAAGTGTTTAGCCATATTAGTTTTGTTGATCATGGTTCTGGCCATTTCTTGCAATGTTCTATTCTTTCGTTCTTCAACTTCATTTTGTTGGGGAGTTTTAGGATAAGAGAAATCATGAGAAATGTCATTTTCTTTAAAATATTTTTCAAAAAAAGTGGTTTTCAAATTCTCCTCCATGATCACTTCCAACCTTTACAATCCTAAACTATTTTTCATTTTGAACTTGGTTACAGAAATCAAAGAACACAAAATGTGACTCATCCTTAAGTTTTATGAACTTAACCCATGTCCATCTGCTGTAGTCATCAACTATGACCAATCCATACTTCTTACCTATAATGGATGCAGTTTTCACTAGTCCAATGGATCAATGTATAGAAGTTCTAATGGCCTAGAGGAAGAAACAATGTTTTTAGATTTGAAAGAAGGTTTTGAAAACTTTCCTTTCGACATGCTTCACAGAACTTGAGTTGAACTTCAAATTAGGAAGTCCTCTAACCATATTGAGTTTGTTAATTTGAGATATTTTTCTCATCCTAACATGTCCCAATCTTCTGTGCCAGACCCATTGTTCATCGTTAATAGACATAAGGCATTTTACATTCTAAGTTTTAAGGTTAGAAAGAACAATTTTATAGATGTTGTTCTTT
Source organism: Vicia sativa (assembly GCA_021764765.1). Lineage (NCBI taxonomy): Eukaryota > Viridiplantae > Streptophyta > Magnoliopsida > Fabales > Fabaceae > Vicia > Vicia sativa. Next base: position 165,768,789 of record CM038793.1, on the reverse strand, counting down.
CTCCTGCCAGTAAAAAGGATTGATCCATCTTTTTGACTAACAACTCTACATGAATTTTGATTAAAGATTATGTCATAACCATTGTCACTTAATTGAATTATAGACAATAAGTCATGCACTAATCCTTCTACTGACAGAACATTAGATATAGAAGGGAGATTACCGTTTCCAATGGCTCCAGAACCAATAATATTTCCTTTTTGGTTACCTCCAAACTTTACCTCTCCTCCAGATTTAAGTTCTAGACTTTGGAACATAGACTTTCTTACTGTCATGTGTCATGAGCATCCAGAGTCCAGGTACCATGACTGGTGTTTCAAATTTGTTGTTAAGGACATATGCAACATATATTATTTTCTCCTTAGGTACCCATATCTTTTTGGGTCCTTTTTGGTTAGAGTTTCTAAAGTTCTGTTTGAACTTTGGTTTAGCATCAAAATTTTCAGAGTAAGATGTGTATTTGATATCATGTGTGTGACCATAACTAAATTGTTTGTGCAGTGGTTTATATGTGATAACCATTTCATCAACAAGTTTAGGTTGATATGTTTCTTTTCCTCTGGGAGTTTCATATCCAATTCCTCTTCTGTTGTTTCCACTAACACCATAGATCATTGAAGCCATTTTGCTTCTATCTATGCTTTAATAGAAATTTTGTAGTCATATTCCTTAAGAATATCTTTTGAACTTGAAGAAGTACCTGAACTAGAAACTTTTTGAACATTTGGAGATTCCTCTTTGAGTTTAACATTATTTTATTTTAGTTCAGAGTTTTCTGCTTTAAGTTGCTCAATTTCAGATACAAGTTTTTATTTTTGAATTTCTTGTATTTGTTTTTGAGTTGACTATGGTTTTCAAGAAGTTATGATAAACTCTCTACAAGTTCAACTCTAGTAAATTAAGAAAATACCTCTTCAGATTCTGATTCAGAGCCTGAGTCATCTGCTATGGTAGCCATAAAAGCCAAGTTGGCGTGTTCATCCTCTGAGCAGTTCGACGGAAGATTTTGAATCATCCTATGTGGCCAGAGCTTTAGTTTCTTTTACTTGTGCATTTCCTTCATGAGACATTTTGAGAGACTCAAAAATATCATGTGCAGTATCTTTGTTTGTGATCTTCTCATACTCAATTTTTGAAATGGCGTTCGATGGGATATTTTGGCTTTGTGATGATTTTTGATATCTATTTTACATTTGCTTCTCCATTGTCTTTCTATCAATATTGTTTCCTTATTCGTCTACTAGATGTTTGTACCATCTAAGACCATATACCATAGGTCAGGATCATAGCTTAGAAATAAACTTTCTAATCTATCTTTCCAGTATTCAAAATCTTCTCCATCAAAGATAAGAGGTTTTGTGTTGTTGTTGTTTTGATCATTTCCCATAATGTTTTCCTTATGGATCTTTTCTGACACGGTTAAGTGTTTTCACCCAGAACCAAGAGCTCTGATGCCAATTGAAGGCTAAGAAACCACTTAGAGGGAAGGGTTGAATAAGTTTTCCTCTTTTAATTTTCTTTTATGAAACAACAAACTAAACATACAGTTATTTTTATCCTGGTTCATTTGAAACTCAAACTACTATAGTCCACCCGCCAAGGTGATTTCGCCTCTCTCGAAGAGGACTTAATTCACTATAATCAAACTGATTACAATCGCACAACCAAACTGTTGTGACTAACAAACAATGCACAAGCCAACAACAAATGACTAACACCTCTAAGACTCTTTAGTCCTAGCCTCTCGAGAAATCGACCTAAGCTGGTCTCTCGAGGAACAATTACACAAATGAACTTCTAACAAGGTGTATAACGTTGCTTCTAAAAAGCTTTATCACAAGCGTGATTTTTAAACAACGTTTAAGCTCAATACAAAGAAATATACTTAACAAAAATAGTATTTGATTTTTTGGCGGTAAGTTTACTTTTTAGAGTTGTTTATGAATAGTTGTTGTTATTCTTTGAATGTTTGCTCTTTATATAGCTTCTAGTAAATTATTCCGTTGCGTGTCTTGGATAATGAGAAATGTAATGTGCTTTTTTTTATCAATGAGCCTCGAAAGTTGATCCCCTCAAGTACTTAAACTTTATTAACTTTAATTAGTAACATTATTGTAGCAGACTTTGTCTTAGAAGATGACATATTGATAAATCATGATCTTCGTCAATCCTTGTTCAAAGTATCTTCTAATAAATGTTTCCTTGGTGCTTCTATCGGAGGTTGCGTTAGCATGCTTCCTTTAGAAGTTGCTTTCGTGATGCATTTAAATTTCCATTCATCATTGGAACTTCTATTACTTGTTTACTCAGCATAATTTAATATTTTTTTATTCTAGAATGCTTGAGTCAGAACATCATCTGAAATCAGAACAATACACATTAGAGTATCATATTTCTTATACAAAACTTATTTCACTTGTTATCATCAAAAAAGCTAAGATATGACTAGAACCAAACTATGTTCTAACACTGAGAAGTAATGAGATAGAGCTTGATGAATATGAGCCCCAGAAGAAAGATAAGTCTGTTGCTTTGAAAACTACTAACAAATTTGAAACTAATGCTTTTCAGGCTGAAGAAGGAAGCTCTGAAGATTCAGAGTCAGAAGAGATAAGTTATCTATACTTTCCAAAAGGATAAACCAAATGTGGAAGAACATGCAAAAGAAGTTCAGAAAATACAGGAGATCAGAAGATAGAGGAGAATCTTCTGGACACAAGAAGTTCAGCAAAAGAGACATCATTTGCTATGAATGTAAAGAACCAGGTCACTTCAGGAGTGATTGTCCTAAGATGCTAAGAAAATCCAAAGAAAAGTTTGGAAGAAAGAAAGGTATGATGGCCACCTAGGATGATTCAGAATCTTCTGAAGTGAATATGACTCAGAGGATGAGCACACCAACTTAGCTTTTATGGCCACCAGAACAGATGACTCTGCCTCTGAATCTGAAATAGAAGAGGTATTTTATGAATTTACTAGAGCTGAACTTGTGGATAGTTTATCAAAACTTCTGCAAAACCACATTCAACTCAAAGTCAAATACAAGAAAATCAAAAAGAGTCTTGTATCTGAAATTGAGCAGCTATGACAGAAAATTATGAACTTAAATAAAATAATGTTAAACTCATAGAGGATTTTCAAAAGGCTCAAAAATTTCTAGTTCCAATCTTGCTTCAAGTTCAAAAGAGATTCTAAAGAATATGACTATAGTTTTCAAAATTTCTTGCTAAAAGCATAGATAGAAGAAAATGTCTTCCATGATCTATTGTGTTAGTGGAAACAACGAGAAGAGGTGGATACGAAACTCCATAGGGAAAGAAACATATCAACCTAAACCTGTTAGATGAAATGGTCATAAAGTAGAAACCACTGCACAAAAAATTTAGTTATGGTCACACACATGATATAAAATACACATCTTATTCTGAAAATTTTCATGTTAAGCCAAAGTTCAAACAAAACTTTAGGAACTCTGACCCAAAATGACCCAAAATGATATGGGTACTTAAGGAGAAAATCATATATGTTACAGATGTCTTTAACAGTGAAGTTGAAACACCAATCATGGTACCTGGACTTTGGACGCTCACGACATATGACGGGAAGAAAGTATATGTTCCAAAGCCTGGAACTTAAATCTAGAGGTGATGTAAAATTTGGAGGTGACCAGAAAGGAAAAATTATTGGTTCTGGAACCATTGGAAATGGTAATCTCCCTTCTATTTCTAATGTTCTGTTAATAGAAGGATTGGTGCATAACTTATTGTCCATAAGTTAATTAAGTGACAATGGTTATGACACAATCTTTAATCAAAAGTCATGTAGTGCAGTAATTCAAAAAGATGGGTCAATCACATTTCTTTGGAAGAGAAAGAACAACATATACAAAATTGATCTTTCTGATCTTAAAACTCAAAATGTAAAATGCATGCTGTCAGTTAACAATGAACAATGGGTCTGGCATAAAAGATTGGGACACGTTAGCATGAGAAAAATATCTCAAATTAACAAACTTAATCTGGTCAGAAAACTTCCTAATTTGAAGTTCAACTCGTGGTTACATGTGAAGCATGTCGGAAGGAAAATTTTCAAAACCCTATTTTAAATAAAAAATGTTCTTTCTTCCTCTAGGCCATTAGAACTTACGCACATTGATCTATTTGGACCGATGGCATGCCCATTAGAGGCAAGAGTTATGGATTGGTCATTGTAGATGACTACAAATGGACATGGGTAAACTTCTTAAAACACAAGGATGAGTCACATTTTGTGTTCTTTGACTTCTGTAATCAAGTTCAAAATGAAAAGAGTTTAGAATCATAAGGTTAGAAGTGATCATGGAGGAGAATTTGAAAACCAATTTTTTGAAAAATATTTTACAGAAAATGGCATTTCTTATGATTTCTCTTGTCCTAGAACTCCCAAAAAATGGAGTTATAGAGCGAAAAGAATAGAACAATGCAAAATGGCCAAAACCATGATAAATGAAACTTATATGGCTAAACACTGGAAGAAGAAGTGAACACAACATGTTATATTCAAAATAGAGTTTCTATAAGACCTATTCTTGAAAAGACTCCTATGAATTGTGGAAGAACAAGAGCCAAAATTTCATATTTTCATCCATTTGGATGTACTTGCTTTACTCTAAATACTAAAGAACATCTGAATAAGTTTGATTCTAAAGCACAAAAGTGTATTACGCTTGGATACTATGAACACTCAAAAGGATATAGAGTGTACAATATAGAAACTCGATTGTTGAAGAATCAATCAAAGTAAGATTTGATGACAAGCTTGGCCATCAAAAGCCAAAGCAATTGAAAATACGTAGAGTACGAAGTTACGGTGATAAACTACTGAAGAATTTGAAGGGACAAAAAAGGACAACTCATAAGATCCTCTTGTTGAAGATGTTACGGACAACTTAAGAATTTTGACTAACCCTCACGGAAAATTTCCAAGAATCACATCACACATCCGAAAATGTAATTATTGGAAAGAAAGTTGATCCTATTAGAACAAGATCCTCCCTAAGAAAGAATGAAGAATCACTGTTTGATGCACTTTCTGATTGAACCAACGTCAATAGATGAAGCTCTTCAAGACAATTATTGGATTTTATCAATGCAAGAAGAACTCAATCAATTCACCAGAAATGATGTGTGAGATCTTGTTCCAAAGCCTAAAGGATTCAATATAATTGGAACAAAGTGGGTATTCAAAAATAAGTTAAATGAGCAAGGAGAAATTTTCAAAAACAAGGCACGGTTGGTTGCACAAGGGTATTGTCAACAATAAAGTATTGATTATAATGAATCCTTTGCTCCAGTCGCCAGGTTAGAATCTATTAGACTATTAATTTCTTTTGCTGTTCAAAATAACATCACTTTATATCAAATGGATGTTAGGAGTGCACTTTTAAATGGCTATATAGTAGAAGAAATCTATGTTTGTCAACCTCTTGGTTTTGAAGATTCAAAATTTCCAAAACATGTTTTTAAACTCAAAAAATCTTTGTATGGGTTAAAACAAGCTCCTAGAGCTTGGTATGACCGTTTAAGCAATTTTCTTTTAGAAAAGAATTTCACTAGAGGGAAAGTGGACACAACTTTATTTAGAAAAACATTTAAAAATTATACTCTGATTTGTCAAATTTACGTAGATGATATTATTTTTGGAACCTCTAATGTCTCTCTTGGAAGAGAATTTGTTGAGTCTATGCAGGCAGAATTTGAGATGAGTATCAATGTTCAGAAGGTACTTACACACATCAAAATAAGTATGTTACAAAACTTCTGAATGAAATTATGTTTATCATTATATTTTTTGTTATTGTCAGAAGTTCTGTTCTTAAATGAATGTTCTAGTTAACATCTCTTTAGAAGTTAGAAGAGAAGTTAAATTAGAAACCATATCTAGAAGTTCTGAAATATTTCCCAATGTTTCATTACAAGTATGGTTCAGAAGTTCAGTATATCAAATAGCTGCAACACTTTTAACCTAGAAGTTGAACACGTGTTTAAAACTTCTGATAGGTCACACACGCGTGCTAGCTATTGACACCCCGTCCCTAGGTAACTATTGCAATCTTTTCATATCTCAAGAAATCCCTCAAATGTCAGACGCTATTAATTGCGTGTGATGATTAACTTGTTTTAATTGTTTTTAAATTAACTTTAAACTTTTCATTTGCATGAGTTTCGCTTTAAATACTTCTTCAAATCTCTTTTCTCTCTCCATTATGAGAAAGTTTATGCATTTTGCCTCTTCTTCTCCCTTTTCAAAAACCCTAAACCTAGAATTTCATAAATGGCCTCAGAAACCACTGTCCCTAACAACCCAGAAACCACCGTTAAATACAATCCTTAACAATCTGGATCCAACTGCAACAAAAGCTCTGTGGACCACTTTCAGAAGGCGATTCAATGCTGAATCCCTCAAACTCAAAGCTTTGTGCTCCACCCATGTTCATGGGAAATTTGCTGAGTGTCTGAAAGTTCTGAAGAAAATAGTCATGGATGTATGGAATCAAAAGCCCCTTATGTAGTTAGACAATGCTCCTTGGCAACCACCTTTTGAGTACATGGATATCTCTAATGATGAATCTTCTAAATCAGAAGTTGTTGATCCAAAATCTTTGAGCATGGTTCTGTAATGACTGCTTTCTGCTCGTGGTGCCATAAATTCTGTCAAGAAAGCACCTACTCTCATGATTGATTTTGAAACTCTGTTCTCAAGTTCTTTCTTTCTTGGAGCTGCTGTGTCTACTTCAAAGGTTGTTTCTACTGAAGATGCTTCTTCAACCTCTGTGGTGCTAGAAACTCTGCAGGAGTTAAATAAGGAAAATGAAGCTGTTCGTGAACGTCTGGAAAAATAGGATGAGGCGAGCAGATCAAAATTGGATGCGAGTAAGAGGAATCTTTCAATGAAATTAAGAACACCTTTCCCTAGTTTCTCGTCCTACTTAGTCCTTCCATTTTCAACCTTCTGTGCATCATTGTTTTAAATGTTTTTTTCCGACAAACTTTATGTACTCGTATCTTTAAAATTAATGTTATCAGTACTTTGCCTCACTTTACACTTTTAGTTTAAAAAATAAATAATGACTTTTTGATAGGATTAATTATAACATGTTATTGGGACAAAAGTGTCAAAAATTTCTAACAACAAATATACAAGTGTATTTGCTTAAAGTATCTGAGGATTACATAAGCTACGAAAGAAGGCGATGCAAAGACAAACCCAAATTCTAAAGCCTCAAACTACGAAATGACTCGAGCTCACGAAATGAAAAGAAAACTCTGAAAGAAGGATCTCTTCATTTTTTAATAAATAGTTGGCTTACACTTAATCAATAGGTGCATTGCATACATATCATTCATGCATTAACCATACGTTCAAGATTTTCTAAATTGTATGAATCTGTACAATTCTGAAGAAGAGGTTTGGTTCTCGAAAGCTGGATATCTGAAGTTCTATTATTTCAAGCGTCATCTCAATACACAAGATATGTGTGTTCAGAAGCTTCTAATTATCTATTGAGAATTGGAGTTTTGAGGTTCTGATTGCCTATCATGTGGATATTGATTCTGATTTAGAAGCTACGGTGTGTTGTGGTGAATATTTGAACCGAAATGATTCTATGGCCTTCTGTGAGTCTTGAAGTATTTGCAATGACTTATCGACCCACGCGATTCATCAGAAAATCAAGAACGGTTGGATAAAAACATATTTGAATGTGCGTATTGAAAAGTCAACAAAAGTCAAAGTTTGACCGAGTGGAATTTCTGGTCAAAATTATGGTCAAAAGTCGACATTTGAGATAATACGGTCATTTATTGAGAAAAGTCGGAAGAATCGGGTGAAAACAAGATTTCTTACGATTTAAGTAATCTTAGACTTAGAAAATTTTTCTAAGTTTTAGGCACTTTGTGTTCACGGAGCCATGTTATCGACTCTGTATCTTGCTCGTCCGTGGTCGAAATTTCACAAATGAGTAATCGTTGGAAAGAGCGTATTTCGTACTCCGAACTTGTCATTGTAAAGATTTTTCCAGAAAAGCCCAGATTTCGAGTTATGAGGCTCCGAAGTTAAGTGTTCATAACTTTTGAAGTTTATACTTAGTGAAATTTTAAGTGTTTTTCAATGTGTTCAAGTGCTCGACTTCAGAGGTATTTTACACGTGTTTCGAGGCGTCGATTCGAGTTGAGTCCAAAATCAAACTTATTCATTACCCAGCAATCTGTAACTTTGTTGAAGGAATCGAATTAATTTGAAACTCGTATAAAACGTTACGAGGCTCGGAAGTTATGAATTCATTATGTTACAATATTCAATACTTAGAATTTTTCTGAGTGTTTGTTTACTTGGTCAGACTGACGATTTCGGGTTCAATTTTGTCATAGCGATTGGCTCCGAATTAAAAAATGTTCAACTGCAAAGTTGTTCATCTCGCAGCAATCTATAACTTTTCTGAAGGAATCAAATTCGTTCGGGACTCGGATCAGAAGTTACAAAGCCTTGAAAATAAGGATTCATCATGTTTGCAGTATTCGAATAGTCGTTGTGCATATGTTCAGGGCTGTTTTTATCATCGATTCGGTCACTGCACGGAGAAACTCCGAACATTAAAGTTGGAGTTTGTCATGTATTCTATAAGTTTCGCTCACAAACTTTTTCGTTTCGGACGTCGGAGCGGAAGATAAGGAGCACCGTAGTTGATGGTTTGAATTTGCCAAAATATGAGTTGGTGAATGCATTTTTTGCCATGCATACGGAAGCATTTTATCGAACAGTTTTTGTGCACATGTTTGAGGTTGTTTTCTTGTCGATTCGATCGCCGCACGGAAAATCTCCGAACATAAAAGTTGGAGTTTGTCATGTACTCTACAAGTTTCGTTTAGAAATTATTTCGTTTCGGACGTCGGAGCGAAAAATACAAAGCGCAGTGATTGGCAGTTTGAAGTTGGAAAATTGTTGCAAGTCATGCTTGGAATTTGCCCAGCCCAGCCAGGACTTTCATCGAACAGTTGCGTGGCAAAGTTCAAACACTTTTTTCTCAGTGATCAAGGCTTTGTTCGGATTTTTGTCAAACTACAAAGTTATTCTATCACACGTTCTCTTTTCAATGGCACTGAGTTTGCGTTATTTGGTCGAGTATCGAAAGAGTTACGAGGCTGCAAAGTAGTGCACCTGGAGTGAGAAAATGGTTGAAAGTGTTTAGAGAATCCCATGATAATACGACTAGTGGTGGGACTACGACTTCGGAGCCATTTTCAAGTGTGTTACGAGCGTCGATTCGAAAAATTTTCAACACGAAAAATGTTCGTATAAATGCTCTCTAAATTTTGATCTTGGGGTTTCGTCCAGAAGAGGTGTGTATATCGAATTATCAAGTTGAGAAGACTAGCGCATGACCACAAATTCTGAGTTATAGCCAGCTGGCCAAAATGATGATGCATTTTTACGTTCATGTGCATGTATTATGTGTGGTAACAGAATGGTTGGAGCAGATTCATTTTTCCACAATTGGCAAGGAAAAGGGTATGGTGCATGCATGACGTGGAAGAAAATACCAAAAAGAATGATAACTGACTATAACATGCTAACAGAAAAACGGTTACAACGTCAAAAACTCTCTTCCTTTGGCCTCACCCTCACTCTTTCTGGAAAATGCTGACAACCATAACAGAGAGGGGAGGAGAACATAATGATTCCTTCCATTCTCTCGAACCACCCTCCAACCCACTCTTTCTTCCTCCACCAATAACCATAACAACAAACTCCGGCCACCGTAACAAACTCTCCGCTCTCCATCTGTAACCAAACCTTCTTCCTCCTTTCTCTACACAATAACCTCACTACTCTTCCTCTCTAACCATAATCACGACACAACTCCCTCTCTGGCTCATTTTTTCCCCTCTCTTCACGCCTCCATTCTCAACAACCACCATTCGCTCCTTCTTCTCCTTCATTCATAGCGGAAGAACAAAAACCTCTAACAAACTCCAATCGCTCTCTCATGTGTTTCGCATTGCTCTCTCTCTCTGATTGCCGCCACCACTCTGCAACAATAATTCAAGCGCTCTCTAAACAGCGCCATCATTAAAGGTTCGAAGTTCATCTTCTTCTACGCATCAAGCAGTATGGAGCATGCACCTATTTAGTATAAAGCATATCGTCTAGGGATTGAAGCATACATCATCAAGCATCAATCTTGATTATACGAGATTGCGTCAAGATTCGAGAGTGGTGAATGCAATCTCCGTATCTTCTACAAAGCTGAAGTGAAGGTAGCTTTCCCGTATCTTAGGCAAGATTTCGAGGCCGACGGCGGAATCGTGAATCTTGTTTGTACATGTTCGATTTTGTCAAATCTTGAAATACGGTGAAATTAGAAAAATGGACCTCGGTTCGGAATCTACATGAGATATCGAAAGGGAGGAGGTGATAGCATTTGAAGAGGTGATATAAATCGCCGTTTCGATGGTGTGTCGTCGGAGAAATGTGGAAGGTCTCGACTCGGTGAGTGTTCTTTCCTTTTCTCAAACCCTATGTGGCATTCCCTTATTGGTTCATGCAATTTCCATAACAACCAACGGATCTTGACACGTGTCACTTTTTAATTTATAAAATGTCGATTAATGTTTTGACCAATTCATAAACATGTGTACACATAATAACGTGACAAGCCATAATAATCGGTATCAAAAATTTGCATAATTCATGGTTTCAATTGGATAAAATTCTTGGATTGGGCCTAGGAAATTCGTGATAGACCCCACAGCTTAAGCCCGATAGCGATTAACACTAGATTTAGTTCATTTGAAAATTACGGATTACACCTGTTTCTTTGTAAATCATGTTCTACACATTCTCAAAATTGCTCCGATTTCGATTCGATTGACTTATAAAAATGTAAAGAAATTAGTTTCGACATTTTAGGATCTTAGAATATTTTGATATTTTTGTGAATTTTTGCAATTAATTTCTTTTAATTTTTAATCAATTTCGATAATATGTTCAAAAGCATGTTTCTCCTTTATAGTTTGAGTTGACTAATCTTAGGAGTGTAATACCATGTTTTTCTTTGAAACTTTAGGATGTTTTTATACCATTTAATTGTAGTTAAATGTATACCTTACCTTAGGATTGTAAATAGAATTTCAAAGCTAACTTTTAATAGTTCGATTCTTAGGAACTAGTTTGTTAATTATATAGTTTTTCAAGCTTCCTTTTGCATGTTTAGTTTGTGGCCTTTCCTGCATTTGTATAGAGGTTTAGGAAAGCTTTGGAGAGTGTAGTTGCTGCCATCTATTAAGAATTTACATTTCATGCTTAGATTTCTTTGTGAATAATGCATTTTAAGGCATTTTAGTGTAGATTTTTGATTTCTAACTATTCTAGGTCTCTAACTATGTTTAGCGTTGCATTTGAGAACTATTGTGATGGACTTAGCTCGATTTTGATATCATTCATGGGTTATTTTGCATTATGTGTGCGTTGCTGCCCAGTTTTCCATTCTTATGTTGCTATACACATTTACATTCCATTTCTTCACCTTTGGATCACATTTTGACATGTGATGTGAATATCAATTATATTCCGCTACCTTGTTATTTTTGACATGTTTGTTGACTTGTGCAAGGTACATTGAGGATGTTTTGGTTAGGTACCTAATTTTGGTACACTAACATACCACTTCTCACATGGTTACCACTTCTCCCGTGGTACTGTTTGCGTTTGAAACGCATTTGCTTTGTGTTTTCTCATATTCTGAAACACATATTACCTCTTTTATGCGGATATGTACTTTTGTGCGGTGTTCGATTGTTATGAGGACTTGTTTTCTACACATGTTGCGATATCACCTTGTGGATTATATTGATCGAGCTATTTCTTATTATTGCTTTGTTGATGGCGGTTTACTCAAAGTTTTCGGAGTATTTCTTAGCTCGCGATGCTCTTGGATCTTTATCTGTTTGGTATTTATTTTACTTTGTTTACCGCATTCTTTTCTTGCTTTTCTAGAGAGCATGAGAAGTAGGGTTTCTAGTTTTCCTTGCCATGAAGTAGGAATAGAGATGTATGAAGGGGCTTCCGTGGTTGGAGCATGTTCGGGAACCCTCGGTTTATTTAAAGACCCGTTTAGGGCGCTTCTATTGCTAATTGTGTTTGGTTTGTTTAAAATCCTCCATCGCATAGGGAGGTAATTCTCAATAAGTGTTTATATTTGTGCTTGCATAGGTCAAAGTCGTTAGGACACTGACGTGGCACCACCAAGCAAAGTCCACTTTTATATTTCACTGCTATCAGTCATGATGATATGATGGGCAAGCGGAAAGGGTCATAATCGACCCCGCAGTTCTAGTCCGTGTCACTCAACACGCGAATCGTGTTGCCTTCGCTATGCTGCGATGCAGGCGTCTGTTAGCACCGACCGGGCGACACCTTACTCACTTGTTTATGGCATGGAGGCAGTACTTCCTATAGAAGTTGAGATTCCCTCTCTCAGAGTTCTGATGGAAACGGAGTTGGAAGAGGCGGAATGGGTCCAGAATAGATATGACCAACTTAATCTGATCGAAGAAAAGAGGTTGACAGCCATTTGTCATGGCCAACTCTACCAGAAAAGAATCAAGAGGGCTTTTGACAAGAAAGTACGTCCCCGCGAGTTCAAAGTGGGCGAATTGGTGCTAAAGAGGATAATATCTCCACATAAAGACCCTCGCGGAAAGTGGGTGCCAAATTATAAAGGACCATACGTGGTAAAGAAAGTTTTCTCGGGAGGAGCTCTTGTTCTCACCAACATGGATGGAGAAGACTTGGCACACGCTATCAACTCAGACGCGGTCAAGAAGTATTATGTCTAAAAATGAAAAAGAAAAGAAAAATTGAGCCCGGTAAGCTGAAAACCCGAAAGGGCGGCTTAAGCAAAAAAAGGGTAAATATCCCGGTGAACCAAGATCTTCCGAAGATGGTTCACGCAAAAGTTAGGGAATGTATAAAGACATATCTGCGATGTGCGTTTCGTGCCACAATAGAAGCTCGGATGGAGGATTAGTTCAATTACCATCTTGAGCGAAGTGATGAAGAATAGCGATCGAGGAGGAAATGGCATGTTTATGGCTCAATGAAGTTCGATTTCAATTTCGTTGTTGTTTTAAGAAAATGTGTATAGACTTACTCTTATCATATATTTCCTCCTAAAGGAATGTGCATCTTTATGTACAAAATCCTACTTATGAGTTGTTTCTCTCATATTTTAAATAAAAGAATTGTTCGATTGAACTTCATTGCTTGTCATACTTTTTATCTTTTACATGATTAACTTAATGTCATTTCTTGTTTTAGATAAAATTAAAATCATTCAAAATGGTAAAACCGGAAGTTTTGAAACTTAAAATTGTTTTGATTCTACGGAATGTTGAGGGGTGACTGACCTTCTAAGCATTACGCCTTTCCTCTGATTTGGAAAGACCTCCGTATCCATCTTGATGTTTGCGAGTAATCAGAAGATATTTTCCTTGTGAGAAACTATTTGCATTAGCATTCGTGATTTGGATTATGGCAATTGCCGTTCGTCTGATTTTCAGCGGTGTTGGGAATTCAGTTGATAAACCAATGCATCAACCAATATACTCATGCATTCATTCATTCATCCATTCATGTCATATCACGGTACGGTTATGCATGAACCCTTTCAATGGAATCTATTCAGAAAAAATGTTGGATGTAGAAGCCAAAATTCTCAGACGACATGTTTATCCTTTTCTCCCCAGTGTCAGGTGAACGCTTGGGTGACAAACAGTCGACAATAGTGTCAATTCTCCAGTGAAGTCTCTTACCCAGAGAAGTGATTGGTCATCCCCATTGAATTCTTGTGACAACAGGATTGCCAAGTCAGATTCTCCAGTGATGTCTTCCTTCTCTCAACAGTATCGAAATCATATACTATATGCATTAGAAAAATCATATCATGCATATCATACTCATGCATTAGCTTCGGCTATTTATTTTGCAGGTTTTTCAGATAAAACTGTAAATATCCTTGTAAGGATCAAATGGAAGGATTAGTTCTCAGACGACATAATCATCCTCTTCCCCGTCAAGTTATATACTTATGCAGTTTCAACAATGATGGTTTCTCCATCAAGATTTCTTCCCAGTAACGATTGTTTTTCGATGGACTTTAATGACAGCAAATTTATCAACCGGGAATCCTCAGCGAATTGTCCACACGGTTTTCTTACGAAGTTTCCCCAGCGAAGCTTAATTTACTCCCAAGTGAGTATCCTTCAGAAAGGATTATTACAACATTAGTCTTGGTATTGTCAAAAGATTTCTTTCGGACAAGAATCTTCTCAGCAAAATTCTGGTGCGTTTATTTCCCCAGTAAGTTATCAACTACTCAACAATAAATGTCCACCAGGTAGGATGTTTATACAATCACAGGATATTTCTCCGACTCAGACGTTGATCCACATATCCACTTGCTACAATGCATTGTCTATACAAATGCCAGCAAATTGAAGCTCATTACCATAGAAGTTTTCGATCGCGGTCTTTGAATCGATTCTTTGTGATAAAGCTATCTGCATACGAATTGAAGATCTTGTCAACTCGGAAGTTGTTCAACATGTCCGGACATGTTCAGTAAGATCTCTCATCAGCAGAAATGTCGGAAGCAAGATTTACCGACTTCATAAACATCTATATCAAACCAGTGTGCTGGATATTGTTTTGTTTATCCTAAATTATATTCTCGGATCGCTTCTTGAATTTGTTACGCGGGTAACTCGGAAGTTACACGGTCAAAGACGTTCAACATGTCATGGCTCCTCGCACCTTCGTGCAGCAACAATTCGGATATTGTTCTAGCCATATGTCTTTGTTAAGGTCTGCGGGTATTCCTTAACTTTTCGGGGTTTTTTGACAAATTCTCGATCGTATCTTCGTTAAGGCTTGCGGGTATTCTTTAACTCTTTGGGGATCTTCAGACAGTTTCTCAATTTCATTTTCGTTAAGGTCTGCGGGTATTCCTTAACTTTTCGGGGTTTTCTGACAAATTCTCGATCGCATCTTCGTTAAGGTCTGCGGGTATTCCTTAACTCTTTGGGATCTTCAGACAGTTTCTCGGTTTCATTTCGTTAAAGGCAAATTTTCGGGGTTCTCTGGTATTCAATCCTCTTCCATCTTGAATGTTCGAAAGCTGTCGCTTTTTCTCACTTATCAGGTTTAAGATGATTGAATAGGGGTAACTGTCGCACCCCAAAAATTTTCCCCTTTGTTTCACCTTGGTGATTCATTTTTCATCAAAGATGTTCTATCACGGTGGCTTAAAAAATTCTATAGGGGAAATTTTCATGAAAAAATATTACACTGGATTTCTGAAAGAACTTTCATTTTTGTCATTAATTCGGTATAATTAAATTTGAAAAATTTATTTGCTTATGGAATTGGCATTCAAAATAATTATTTGTTTCGTTTTTGGAGTTTAAACTTTAAAGGATTTATTTGTCCTTGGAATTTAAATTCATTGGAAGGAACGATGTTCGTTTGGAATGCAAGTTCATTAAGCAAAATGTCAAGAAAATTCAAGCTAAGGTTAAGTCATCTTTTGAGTACAGTGCAATATTCGTTCAGATAAGATGCTACGGATATCATTCAAGGTTGTACTTATTTGTCTCAAGTTTCTACAAAATTACAATGCATTTTGCGAGAAGAATATGGAATTAAGTTCGAAATTGAAGAAACAAGTTGCTTTATTAATTTGATTATAAGTGTGAGTTACAAATTTACAAAGTATTCAAATTCTATCTAATGCTACAAGTTTCTAAGATTCGTCCCGACGTTTTCAATTGAATTGTCGTCTTCCTCCAAGCTATTTCTTCTCATCCAAGCTTCCCATCATCAATTCACCATGTTACATGAAACACAAAAGGAAAATAGTTAGCAACAATTTAATCGAAAAGAATTAGCATAGCATTTATGTTATAACTCATCATTAGGATTAGTGTCGGAATCGGGTTGAAGGATTTAGTTGTGTTCAATTGATTGAGCCTCAGAACTTGAAAGTTCTTTCATCGGCCATAATCTCCTTTTGCAAATCACAAACTATGTTTGGTTCACAAAAGGAGGTGTCTGAAAAATCGAACGACATCATATTTTCTCAAAAGCAAGCAATAAATCATGACGGTTTACCGTGACAATTTATCAAGTTTTCGGGTTTATTAAAATATAACATAAATGACATAACGGATCAATAAAAAACCATATTTTTACATGGTTATCGGCAAACAAAGCGACATTTACCCCATAATGTAATTATTTTTACCCAACGGACCCGGAGGAAAGACAAAAAAGCCAAGGGTCGGTTTATAACACGACAAAAACCTATCTTTGAAAGAGGAAAAGTAGGCTTCATTGCAAGCAACATAATGCCACAGTTCATGTTTCCAAAGGGAGACAAATAATTTGCACAGAAATGATAAAGGACCAATATTAAGCAAGAATCAAGAGAGCTCCTGTTCAGATTTTAATCATTCAATGAGGAAAGGATCAAGAAAAAGAAGATTTGATTTAGAGGGGTAAACCATAAGGTAAACCAACACGGAGGTAAAAAGCGGCGAGGATACCAAGCATTCAAGCATAGTATCTGTCAAAACCAACAAGGATAGAGGGATATAACACAAAGGATATCAGTTCACAGTTCAGAGAGGATAGGCAGAGAGGATTTCAAAAAAAGAAAAACATTTAACAGACAACAAAGAGAACCAAGTGAGTATCTGTTTTTTTCCCACAAAGACAGAAGAGATATATCGATTCAAGGATAACGGAAAAGAAGCATCATTCAAAATACCGGTTCAAAAAACCCTCAAAAGGCCCTGACCAAGAAGAAAAGAAGCATCTGTTCTAAGTTTTCCAAACTCATCATCATAAACCAGTTCCAAAAAACACAAAAATCAGAAAACAATATCGTTCCAACCCAAACCAAAACAAACTCCATCGCAAACAAAACATCATTTTCGCAAAACAAGAACATATAAACCCTAACACGTTCATCATCTCCTAACCTAATCCTTGAAATCAAAAACAAGGAGCGACATTCAAAAGGTATTACCGATTTCATTTGGAGGAGGAGGGTTGCGATGGTCGTGTCCTTCTTCCTCTTCCCTTTTCTACACCGTCATACCTTTGCTCCATGGGTATCAATCGCGGCCCTTTCAATTTCGAGAAAGTGAGAGAGCGGATGAGAGACCGTGAGTCGTGAGAGAGAAATCTATACAGGCAAAGCATCGGGAGCAGAGAGATGAGAGAAGGGTTTTGGTTTGGGATTCGGGCGTCATCGTGAGGAAGAGCATCGTGAATATTACATTTTTTCTTTCTTGCTTTTAATTTTAATTTTGTTTATTATTAGGATTAGTGTTATTATTATAATTAGTAAATATTATTACTACTATAATATTATTATTACTATTATAGTATTATTATTACTATTATATTATTACTAACATTATTATTATTACTATTATATTATTACTAATATTATTATTACTACTATTATATCATTATTATTACTAATATTATATTATTACTAATATTTTTATTACCAATTTTTAACTATTATTTACTATTATTACTGTTATTTACTATTATTATTATTATTTACTATTATTATTAGTAATAACAACTATTGTTTTCTTAGCCAATAATTATTATTATTATACTTAACTCATAAAATACTCAGTATACCCCAAAGAAAAAATATACCAAATGATAATAGTGTTAAGTTAGACTTTTTTTTATTATAGGAAATTTCTAGCATTTTTTCTTTGTTTCCTCTGTATTCGACATCGATATACCCGTATTGCCACTACTTCCGTGATCAATGACGCATCCGCTTCATCCGAAGTTTTCTGAAGGCTCGTTGGGCCCTTTATTTGGGCCCAGGAGTATCTATCTCTGGTTTTTTTTTTGCACCGCTCAAACCCGCGTCATTCAGGCTATCTCTAAACCTTTACTCTTTTTCAATTATTTTATTTTTATGCAAATAATATTTTATTTAGTGCGATGTATTAAATAATGATTAGTTCTGATAGTTCTTATTTGATAACTTATCGATTAAACTATTAGTCGATTTCTTATCAAATAGGAAAGATCGTTTCTAATAATTATTTAAAGTTCCGATTGTATTGTATGATATTTTATACATTTATTTACTCATTCAACATTTATTCACTATTGTACACTTTGCACACAATTAAAATTAAAATCAATTCGATTTCATCTGATTGGCTCATATCGATTTCCTAAAGGTTTCATAGTTGGGGATGGCCATGGCCATCCTTACGAGGTGATTAAAGCCCTTGTTGCTTTAATAAATCATAACCCGAAAATAACATTGATCTATATACCAATCACCATGCACCAGGGTCTCATGGTTGGGGATAGGAGCACCTATCCTCACGAGGTTAATTAAGTCCACATACTTGATTAACCATAACCCGACTCCATTTCTCATGCAACGCATCGACTTTAAAACATTTTCATAATTAGATTACAAACCTCGATCCAACGTTGAGCGCATTTTCAAAATTATTTCATAAGAAAACTCAAGTGTTTAAGCCGTTGGATGCTAGTCTAATTGTTTAAACACTTGTAAAAAATGAACTTCGAATCTTTAAGTCGTTGGATGCTAGTCTAATTGCTTAAAGATTCTTAATAACGTGAACCTTGTTTCACTTCACTCTTTCATAAGAAAAACTTTTGGGAGGATAGATGACTCGTTGAGCATTGAGCTCATCTTGTTTCTAGTATTTGAATCGTAGGATGCTAGTCCTATTGTTCAGTACTTTTCACCCACATAAAAATCAATCCAACTCACTCAAATTCTTTTTATCGCTCATATGCGATCATAAAAACTCTTTTCCGACAAAGAGTGTGCAATAGTCATTTCAAACACGAACGTGGACTTAAAGATTTTCAAACAAACTAAACAAACTTAAAACCATTTTAAGAGGAACTACGAGTTTTGACTTTCCCATTGCACAAGGAATATGTAGGCACTGCAGTTACGAAGCGTGCCAAACTCAAAATAATAATAAACAAATTCTTTTTCTTTTGGTATTCATAACTTAGCAATAAACACACACACAAGCGTAAAATTAAATGGGTCCCATGTACGATGGATGTAAGGTGCTAATACCTTCCCACACATAAGCGACTCTCGATCCACCTTTGGTCACGTAGACCGCCTTATCCGCTTGTTTGGGGTTTTATCTATATTTTCCCGTTCTTTTCAGAATAAATAAAATTAGGTGGCGATTTCACTGTTTTTGAGAATTAAAAGATTTTTAAAAATCGAGTTGCTTCAATCATAAACATCATATTGCATTGCATTTATATCTCATGATAAGATCCAAACTCTTTGAGTTCTCAAGTCCTTTACAAGCTAAGGAGGTCGATTGTGTTAGCATGCCCTCCTGAGGGAATCTCAAGTTGCCATATCTGTGGATCTTTCAAGTCACAATGGTGTATTATGCCTTAAGACATTCCATTTGTCTCATTGATCCCTCAGGAATTGAAGTTTTGAAGAGGATTGATGAGAAATTCATCTGTGGCACTCATCTGATGAAATTAGGGTTTTGGTCCTCTGTGGAGTTTGAAGCTTGGATGAGTCATTTCTTGAAGTATTACCTTCTTATTATCATATGATTTATCATGGTTCAAAGGATTGCTCAGCGCATTCACAAGATTTGATGTTTTGGAGTTTGATTGGTTATCTCCTAACACATGGAGCAAAATTAGGGTTTGAGTAAAATCAGGATTCCTTCAGATTTTTCACTCAAACTTGATTTCACTTGTTTCTATATGTTGTTGGACATCTATGAGTGAAATATTGAGGCTCAATTTTGAGTAGAAGCAAGTCAATTGATCACAAGGGGAAAAATGGTCAATTTGGTCAAAATCAGTCAAAGTTAGGAGTTGACCAAGTGGACTTTTGGTCAACCATCAATTCAAATATCACATTTTCATTTTTCATGACCAAATTCATAATTAAATCAAGAAAGTTGGAAAAATTGGGGTTAACTTGTTCTTGAAGTTATTGGAAGTTTGAAATTTTTCTAAGTGTCCACCCTATGGAACTTTGACACATCATAACTTTCTCAATTTTTATCCAATGATTGCATGCCGTACATTTTTGGAAAGCTTGGGAAATATCCTACAAGATTTCCATTGAGTCAAATATCTCTAAAAAATGCACCATTTGAGATATATTTGAGTTAGAAGTTTTGTGCACATGATTTGACCAAGGTTGGGCAAGCTTGCATGTTTTTGGGCATTTTCTAGGCATCTCTTTGAGGAATTTTCACAAACAGGTGGTGGGTATAATGTTGAAGCTTATATCTTTTGATTGGAATGGAATTTTTAAAAATCACTTCGTGCATTTAGAAGTATGCCATGAGAGCTTTTAATGGAACTTTGAATCATGTCAGTTGGTTCAAAATTGATCAAGATACAAGGCTCACAAGTTGAGGCCATGAAACTGAATTCATGCATGCCCATGCATACCCTACAAGCGAGAATCGGCGTGGCTACCATTTTGCCTTGTTTGTGCATGACTTTGAAGAATCATATCTCACTCATTTTGCTCCATTTGAGTGAACCAAAGCTTGTTTGATCCTCATGCTAGGAACTATTGATGCGTACCAAGGCCAAGGAATGCACGAGCCATTTGTGAGAAATTTGAAGAAGAAAAAGGTGACACAAAGCTAATTTTTGGATAGTTTGATTTTGTGCATTTTCAAGTTTGTTTTGTGCTAGTTTGTTCAAGTATGTATCTTTGGGATTGAAGCGACCATCTAGCACACTTTCTTTGCCATAAAAAGCCAAGCACTTTTGAGCATATTTTGTTCACACATATTTCATGCATTTTTGATTTTTATCATTTTGGCAAGCTTGAGGATTCTATCCGTGAGCGAAGCCTCCACTAATGATCCGACTCACCAAAACGCAAACAAGCAAGCAAGAATGTGCACAAAACGCAAGCTATTTCCAAGATGCCATTTTTACCTTTTTTTGGGTGCAAATAACGGATTTTGATTGAAAGGACCAAGCTACCCTCTCTATTTTCACACAATATAAATTAGAATCTTCTCATTTGCAAGCTAGCTCTCTCTCTCACGTTTTCCAGATCCACTTTTTGCTGTGCATTTTCTCAAATTTTCTCATACATGGAAATGGTTGCAAATCGATTTTGAAGTGGTTTTCTTCATCATTATCACTCCATTGAAGATCTAAGAGCAAGAGTGAAGTGTTTTCTCTTCAAATCTATAGGCATATTTGGATTTATTTTCCAAATCAAGAGGTAAGATTCAAACTTCAAATCTGAATTTCCAGCTTGCATTTGATGAATTTGATGATATGTATGCGTGGTTAGCTGACCAAACACTAGGTTTGATCTATAATTTCATCTGTTTGTGAAGCATAGTGCATAGCATGAAGTTCTGAAAAATCCAGATTTTGGATGATTTTCGTGGTTTTCTCACTCAGATTTCTTGATGTGTGATGGATCATTTGATGTTTTACAAGTTGTGTGTTGTAGCTTGCCATGTGATCTTTATTTTGAGCTCTGAATCATTTAATTTGGTTGAGAATTGAGTGAGATACGATTGCTTGAAGTTACATGCATGAAATTGAAAAAACGCGTGTATTAGGGCTTGCTAGAGGTTGAAGATGATGTGGTGGCGTGTCTGATTGGTCCATGCAATTTTTGAATTTCTATTATTATTATTTCATAATTAGCATTTTGCAACATTTAATTATGCATTCAAAAATCATCCAAAAATTCCAAAAACAATACCATAGGCTCAAAATGATTTTAAATATTTTGTGGAATTTTTCAATTTTTAAAATGTTTGACTATTTAAATAAATTAGACTTTAATTAATTGAATTTCCATTGAAAAATTCTTAAAAATACTTTCCAATGTTAAAAATTCCACAAAAATATTTTGAATCTTTCATAATATTAATTTTGAGTTTCTGAATTTTATTTGATGATTTTTGCATTTTGCATAATTAAATAAATTCATGCATTAAATTTCATTTCATGCATATTTAAATCATTAAAAATACTTCCATGCACACAAAAACATATAAAAATATTTTGATCCATTTAAATCATGTCACATGCATTTTTGAATTTTATTTCAAATTCTTGCATTTTTCTATTTTTAACCATTTTATTGCATTTCATGCATATTTAAATCAATTAAAAATACTCCCATGCAATAAAAATGAATAAAAATATTCCAGCTCATTTAAATCATACTTTATGCATTTCTGATTTTTATTTTGCAACTTTGTCATTTTGTATGATTAAGCCAATTTTGCATTAAATACATAATTTGCATTATCCATTTTGCATTCTATTTATTTTCACATTTTTCTTGAAAATAAAAATGCCAAAATATTTTTAATCATGCTTAGGATGTTGAGTCACTACTTCCCATTTTATAGGTTTTATTTCTGATTTTATATTTTTATACCAATTTTTCTTGTTATTTGATCATATGAGCATAAACATTAATAGTCTTGACCTTTTGAATTTTGTTTTGACTTTTCCATGGATTTTCAACTTGGGCAAGGATATGTCCGACTTGTAAGAATTTGAGCCCTTATTTCATTTTACTTTGATTTTATCTTTCATTTTCCTATTTTATGGAATTTCAAAGTGAGCATACCTTTGCCTAGTGTAATTGGGTCCAACTTCAATGGTGAAGCTTGTGGACATGATTTAAGGCCAAGCATAGGGTGTGTGATGATCATTTGAGTGCTCTAGTGATCGTGACATGAGTTCATTCATTGAAAATCCATGATAGTCATTAAATTCCTACCTTGAGCACAAAGTTTTCATGGTTCTTAAAACCCTAGATTGTTGATGCATTGGTTCTTAGACCTTTCTCTTGTATAGCTTGTGTTTCTAATTGATGTTTAGGGGGGAATGATAACCTCAAGGATAGTCTTTTAATACTTGAGAGACATTTGACCTCAAAGTACCATCTTGATCCCTTTAGTTTTAAAGTTTGACCTTTTGCTTTATGTGTTGCATCCTTGTATATGGTTTGTAAGGTGAGGAATGCATTCATGCAATTGTTTAGGGATCTACTTCTCACTCCCTAACTCCATCCTTGTAGCATATCTAGGGCCTTGATTCTAGTATGATTGGTTCATCTAAGCCCTTAATTTGCTCAAGCACATGCAACTTTTGTTGATTAGAATGTTACCAACTTTTGTCTAGTGTTCTACCACTTGTATTGTATGCATCATGCATGGTTCTAGCAATCTAATTCCAATTGGATCTTTGAGTTTTACTTCTGAGCTTGTACGTTATGTAATCAATAACCCAATGCTCTTTGATTCATTGACTTGAATTTAATTGTAATGTCATCATGATGACCTAGAAGAGCTAGATTCTCTCTTTTCTTTTTCTATTGTTTGTTTGAAACAATACCTTGAGGGATTATAGGTTCATGAATTTTTAGGCATGTCACTTCAATTGACATTACCTTGAGCTCATGACAAGCATCCTGTGAGGTATCATCACCCCATGACATACAAGACATCTTTCCTTTCCTACAAATCTTAATCAAGGATATTTGATCTAAGATAGGTGGTATCTTGCTTTGGATGATTTTGTTCATTAAATAGGTGATTTATTTGTGTATGGAAAGCTCCATCTTCTACATTTGGTTGCTCATGAATCATATCTTGAGTTAAACTTATGACACAAGTCACACATGGTTTTAATTTCCAAATTAAAACTACTTTGTTTAAATCTTTCTTAAGTGTCATGTTTAACTAGTTTAGATGTTTCATCCAATGAACTTGTGTGTGTGTGAGTCTTCCATTTTGTTTGAATTTATTTTGTTTATAGTTTACCTAGGTCTTATGCTACTGACCTTGTGTATTACATTCCTTTCTCATCTTGCCTCTTCATCATGATTGACTCATTAACTTGTTTTCTTACTTGACTAACCACAGGGTTTAGAATCACTCCCTTCCACTACTAACCTTTGCATTATGATTAATTGTGAAGCATGACATTTTGGTAATTGTTTGTGTTTATGTGAGTATCATGTTCATGTTCTTTTCATCCATCTCAATTGTACACAATACTTGACACAAACATTTTAGGACACATTAACCTAAACACATTCACCACGCTTCTAGATGCATGCTTAAACTTTTCCTAGTTTGCTTTTGTTTGTGCATTATAAATAATGAACATGTATATAATGATCATGCATCCTTACCATTCTAGCTACTGCCATCCAAATCTTTGAATGCCATTAGTTTCATTCTTTTGCATTCATGCATCAACCATGCCCCATTCCATCTTCGATTGCATTCTAGGATAGGTTTTTTTAACTAGTTCTTGTGTAGATGTTGTATGTGTACAATTTGAAGCATCTCATGACTTGATAATGCATAACTTGAGTAGATTTCCAACACCATTTGACACTTAGCATATGTATGCACAAGCACAAACATACATCCATGCACATGTCTACTCGCTTGCAGATCGAATGCATTTCTCTTGAGTGTTTTGCTTTTGAAATTCTTTGTATGCATGTTTAAATGTATTTGTTGATAAAATAACATGTTTGCTATTGTAACTTGTGTGTCTTAACATTCCTTAACTCATTCCTCTTCATCTTTTCCTTTCAATGGCTTTCTTTAGATTGTAAGCACCTATTATGTTAAGCATTTCAACTAGTTTTCGCACCCACGTTGTAATTGCATCGTCATGACATTTCTTTTAGGATTTGATTATTAATTCAATCATATGATGTTGGTGCTGTAATCTCTTCATCTTTAAACCTTCTCTTAATGTCACAAATCCCACACACTTAGATACGCTTCTCCACACACGTTTGTTGCATGTTTGCACACTTTTGATAGATTTTAGATCCTGAATCTTTATGATTTATTTTGCATGATGTAAATGAGCATTAACATGATTGGCTACTGACTTGTAAGTCTTTTTATTCTTTAATTGTCTATTAACTTCATCTAAGTCCATCGCTCCGCACAATTAGCTCTGTCATACCCCAAATTTTGACCTAATATACCACTTTACATTTGCATCATTTGCAACTAGCATTTCAGACGAATCGGTGTGGATTTCACAGGTCAAAATTAGGGTTTCATCAGATTTTCATCTGATTCAAGAGGCAAATAATTAGGGTTTGAGTTTTTCTCACCTCATTTGATCTATCTTGATCAAATCATCAGCTTTCAATCCTCAGATATCCATTTTCTTCAGCGATCGATCGAGGATCGACCAATTAGGGTTTGGTTGAGCATAGGCATTCTCGATTTTTTGAAGCGGTGATTGGCGTTTTTGATAGAGATTGGTCATTATATCTTAGATACAACATCTTGACCTAATTTACGGATTCAAAACATCCGAGAGGTTCATAGAATTCATCGATCGTTTTGAAACATCGATGAAATTTCATCTGCCGCAGAAAAGTCAAACTTTGACTTTTGGTCAAATTTTCAAAACAAAACTTTTCCATCATCAAAATACTTCACATGATCCATCATGGTCATAAAAATCAAAGAATTTGAAAAAGTCAACAAAAGTCAAAGTTTTCATACTTAGAAATTTTTCTAAGTGTTGAAATTTCTCATTTTTTCAAACTTCAAGCCATTTTTCACCTAGTTCCAATTGGAATTTGAAAAAACTCAAAGATGAAAGTTGTAGCTTGTGGAAAGATCTTTCCAAATGTCCAAGAACTCTCAAATCCATGGAGTCTAGCTATACTTTTGAAATTGAAACATAAGGCTCCATGACACTTGATTTTCAAAGTTCAAAACATCAAATTATAGGTCATTTTGTGTTTTCTCATTTAGACCACTTGCCACCTTGCCAAATGAGTCATCAAACTGATAAATATCAATGAGAAGTAATAATTGAAAGATTGGATCAAGTTGGATAATTTCTCACATGGTAAAAGAAGCTTCCTTTTCAAAAGCGAATGCCTTTCTTACCCTTAAGCAATCCATGATTTATCCAATTGCCATGTCCTTGTGCCTAACAATTTCAGAATCTCTTGCCTATAAATAGCTCCCATTTCAAGTCTAAATGGACACCAAAAACAATGCAAAAATCCATGCTTTTATTCTTTTCTTGAAAATCAAGTATCATAGAGCAAAATTGCCAAACATAGCAATTTTGAAAATCAATGAAAACATGATAAATTTTGGTATCTAATATGTTTCATGATCACTATCTAACTTGTTCATAACTTAAATCAAACTAAAAGCAAGAAAATCAATTGCATTTCTATTTTTCAAACTTGTACAAGCGCCATAGCAATCGAAGCTGAAGCTTGGCTTGATTCCTTGGAGTTTTGATCATCCATACACCTTCCATAAACATCATAGGGTGATCCGGGACAAGAACAACAAGCTGTAACACCATTAATCTCGATTTCCGGTTTCCATTTTGAGTGCATGCGGGTTGACTTGTGTAGCTCGATTTAAGCAAGCTCGAAAGCAAGCGGGCCATCTAGCGCATCCCAGGGCGGTGCTTAAGTGATCAAGAAACAACCACTGAAACACTCCGGCATCGATTTCGATCTTCACTTTTCGGTATGAACACGAACTTGGTTCTCATAATTCTTTGAATCTTTTGACAAAAGCTCTTGGCCATTCTCTTTACGCACTTAGCGACCATTAGCCCTCAATAAAATCAAACAATCATAAACAATACATCATTTAATTTGAAAAATCGGTTTAGGGTTCATCACGATTCCCGAAATCAAACATGATAGGCTTAAAATAAATGAAATTAACAAGCATATTCATATTCAGTGGTGCAAAGCGATCAAGTTTGATGTTTATTTCACTCAATTTGGTTGAGAAACAAAGACTTGAGCTGGGATTTAACAATCTGAAAATCAAAACATGAACCCAGAACTGCGCGCGTGTTCTTGGTGTTCTTCATTTTCAAAAATTCAAACAATCAACGCCTTGTCTACGTGTTTTAATCCACTAACACCTCAAGCGTTTGGCCTAGTGGTTGTATGCTTGCCTCTTAGTTCTTTACGCCCGTGCCCCACCTCAAGGTCATGGGTTCAAAACCCAGCAAGACCAAATTTTTTACAAACTTGTCATATTTTCATGTTTTTTATCAAACTTCAACAATTTTTTTTTAACCAATCAAAACTTCTCATTTTGAGATGATTTTTTAAACACTTGTCAACAAATGCCTCTATTTTGTGATAGTGCAAAAATTTTCAGAAAAAACTTTCATCTGATTAATTTTTAATCGAGCAAAGCGGCGTTACGAACACTTTTCAAACCTCCTTAAAGGTGAATTTTCAAGTTTTCGACTTAGATTTTCAAAACTTCTCATAAATGAACCTCACATTTCAAAACAATTTCAAATCATTTTTCAAAACATTTCATCAAACTTGCATATTTTATCATGATCAATCCGATTTAAAACGATAAAACAAATTCGTTCTCTCTCGAATTTCTCGATCGATCATGGGCCACCCTTATGGTGTAAGTCGATCCTTTATGTACATATTTAGTTTTACTTGTACATACTCAAATTATCATTGTTAATATTCAAACATAAACAAATTTCTTTCGTTTGTTTTCATTCGTTTGTCTATCTGTTGAATCCATTGGTTCTAAAGGAAGGTTTCTCTGAGCAAAATTTCTTTTTAACAATGGGCTTCCATCATGTGTAAGTCCCATAACATTCTTTTATGTACATAATATTTCTTTGTACATATCAAAACTTTCAAACACATACATATTTTATCTCTACATAACACGGATACTTCTTTTTCAAAACCTTTTATCATACATAACCACGGATACTTCTTTTCAAAACTTTTTATCATACATGTCTGGATACTCTTTCTTTGAAAATACCTTTTCTGATAAACTTTGATCAATCATTTGTTTTTCATCTGTACATTTTACTTTGAATACCATTGGTATTGAAAGGAGCATTATTCCACAATGAAGCGCTTTCAAATCAATGGGCCTCCACTATGGTGTAAGTCCGACCCTCACATGTACATTGATTTTATACGTACATAAAAACTCGTTCGTGTACATATTTACTTCCTTGTACACATTCAAACTTGTAAATAATCAAGTTACGCTCGTTTTAAGCGTTAGTTTCACGAGACCTTGTTTATATTTCATAAGCTGTTGTAAATAAACATCATGCATTGTTTATATTTCCTTCATAAAATCCACAATGAATACATATCACACACACTTTGTTTATACAAGCTGTCTAATAAATAACATAATAATTAGACTAATCAATAGGTTTCTGAGTTAGCCTCGCTTGGGCTTCATACAAGACAACTCATCACCGGTTGAGTTTAGCCTCGCTTGGGCTTCATACAAGATAACTTATCGGCGTGGGTCGAGCCTCTTGGGCTTTGTACAAAGAAACTCTCCCCGAGTTAGCCTCCGCTTAGGCTTCATATAAGACAACACTCCCTGTTGAGTCGGCCTCCTCTTGGGCTTCGTTCAAAGAACTCCTCATTGAGTTTAGCCTTCTCTTGGGCATCATAAAATGAAAGGCGGAAATCTCTTATGACCTCTATTGGGCTTCAATACAAAGAATCACCAGCTAAGATAGAACCGGAAGGATGGTTTCGGTGAAATCACTTTCAAATTCCCAGTAAAATTTCCGGTGAAATTGCTCTTATTCGAAAAGGATGATTTCGGTGAAATCCCTTTCAAGCAAAAACCATACCACATAGCTTCCTCTTGAGCTTCATACAAGGACCCTCGATGACCCTCGATGACCCTCGAATGCCTCCTCTTGGGCTAACAATACAAGGACCCATGGGCTTCTTAAAGCATCCTCTTAATCAATCAATTTTCCTAGAGATTTAGACATCTATCATCTCTATGGAAGAAGTATCTCATTATCACATCACATCTGAGTCAAAACCTTTCAAAAAATATTTTCAAACAAAAACATCTCTTAATTGTAAGTGGTAGCGCTTGTACACTCAAGCAAAGCACCCAATACTTACAGTTAAAAGATTCAATCATCTTTTCAAAACATCTTTCTTAAACATGTAAGTGGTAGCAGCTTGTACACTCGAGCAAAACAGAATACTTACGATGAAAGATTTTAATCAATCGAACTTTTCAAAATGTATGTGATGAAATAGATTAGACACATTTTCATTAAGATGACATTTATGCATCTCTTACTAACATCCGTTGCTTTCCACTAGCATAAGTGGGAACTACGATTGCTCGACTTTCTCAACATCCTTTTGATGATACGTGAGCACAGGTCTCATCCTTGCGACAAATTTCTTTCTCCCTCGGACCAGACAAACCATAGAACCCGTGATCAGAGCTACAAATGCTCGATTCCCACTGGGGATATGTATCGGAAGATCCGAGATCTTTGCGAGCACAATAATAATAAACACTAGAATCCCACATAATCTCTTTTAAAAATCCAAAGGCTTTCCCGATCATAGAAATAGCAATTAAAACATACAAACATATCAAGCGTATTCATATATAAAGGCGTAGATAACTACATATATTTAGGGTGCTCCATCTATTCCTTTATATACCAATCCCCTTACTCGAGAATCTCCCCGATGCGTTCGTCTAGTTGCGCTGAGTCGTTCGCATACCAATATCAATTGAGGGTATTTGACTTTCCCCTTTTCATAATCATTAAATCATCTTTCTTGTGTTGAAAATAATAAAGCTTGATGCTCATGACATCTTTATAAACAAATCAAAAGATTTAAATCGTTGCGTGCGGAGATCCGAACTCGTTCGCATCCTCGGCGTCACCTTTTGAGCGGGAAAAATGGCGACTCTGTTGTAGATGCTGTTGAAACTTTGATTTTTCAAAAAAGAAGCGTTACTACGCGAGAGCACCAGCTTTTTTTTTCAAAAAGAAAAGAAGGGGATAAGCTTTTCATATTTTGCATATGTCATTTTCTTTATTGTGTGTTTAGCGATTTTACTTGATGGAAAAAATCCTAACGGATTTAAAACATTTTAAGATCTAGGTGGAGGTATTATCGTGGCGAGTTCAATGCTTTCGAAGTTAATATTTCCAGCGATGGAGGTTGTCTTGAGGTATTGTGTTTAGCAAGTAATTGAAAGCATTTGTATTTTGAGAACTTAAAAGTGAGTGGACTGTAGAACACATAAACCATCACGGCCATTAGGATGTAGTGCATAGATTATTCGGTGTAAGCCTAGAGTAATTTCATGCGATACTACGATCGGCGAGTTTCTCTTGAAAATATTATTGGACCATCGGTATTCAACAAATCCAATAATGTTTTGAAGAGTGTTGAGCTGTATTATCGATAGAACCCGTTTCACGGATGAATAAGCCCTTAGAACTTAACCCGTTGATTCTTATCGTTGGCTTCATTGTGACTGACGCTAACTACTAACTACTATTCATGCATTCATTCAAAAACAAAAAAACTTCATTTCTCTCTCCATTTCAAAGAATTTAGAGATGTTTTCTTTGTAAAATATTTTAGGTTAGAGTGATGGGCGTCGGAGGAAGATTCACCAAAAGATACGATTTTAGAATTCGATGTAGGAAAGTTGAAAGAGTTAGCATCCTTGGTAGAAGATCCCTTGGATTTGACGCTATGGAACTCTTTTAACTCTTACGAGCATGCGTCGATGAAGGACTTCTCAAAACCGTTCAATTCTACGATCAATCTATATTTTTCACTTTCCACGATTATCGGTTAATGCCTACTTTGGAAGGTATGCGCATATCCTAGGAATCTCGATGTCGGACAAAGTGCCTTTCAATGGTTTGGAAGCCATTCCTAAGTCTGAAGTCATTGCAACAATGACTCATTTAAAAGAACGAGATAGACAAAAACCTAACTACGGAGGAAAACTCTTAGGACTAACTTCAAGTTCCTAATGGAGAAGGCTCTCAAATTCTCTGAAGCGGTAGTATGGTAGCCTTTGAAGCTATTTAGCTTTACTCCTCTATGGATTGGTGTTGTTTCCCAACATCCCAAATTTCGTTGATATCAGCGCCATAAGGATCTTCGATTGGAAATCCGTTCCCACTCGCTTGGTGACACGTCGTCTCTATTCATCATAGGAATCGTCAAGGAGGCGGAACTATCGGTGTGTTGTGTACCTCTGTTTTCAAATGGATTGTCTCACACCTAAATCTCACTATCTTCGCGAAAACAAGGCAGTGGCATTGGTCCGGAAGACTCATGTCTCTTACAAGCGGATATCCATTGGTATACCTTGGCAAACAATGAGATGGAAATCATTGAGGTGTGGAGAATTTGCCAGCGTACCTCTCATTGATGCGAAAGGAGGAATCAACTCAACTATTCCTAGCAAAGCGTCATTTCGGATATGAGTGCGGTAAACCTCCACGGTTTTGGTGAAAGCTACTTCTATCATGAAGGAGAGGATTCCCAGTTGAAGGCTAGGATGATCAAAGCTTGGCATCACATCAGAAAGAAAGAAAAGGTAAAAAGAATTGTGTAGCCATGAAACCTACACTTCTTGGATAAAGAAAGTGAAGGAATTACGATGCCTTACGCTTATGAGGATCCCATGTTCTCGATTAAGAAATCAACAAATTTTCCGTTGAAGTGTGGGAGAATACCGAAGCCTTGACCAAGATAAGGTTTGAGAAAGAAGCTTTGGAAAGCAAGTTCCTTAAGACTAACCTTGAGAATGAAAGCTCGAAGAAAGTCAAAGATCATGAAAAGGCGCTCTACTTCAAGATGAATGGCTCATGGAGAAAGATGAGATGAATGGCTCATGGAGAAAGATGAGAAGATTAGCGGAAGGATAACGCCATCCAATCGTCAAGAAAGGAAAAGAAAGCTCGAAATGACAACCCGCAGCAAGCTCAGCGAGTGGAAGAGAGTCATTAGCAAGCTAAAAGCGAAAGCCAAACCAAAAGCTCACTATGGGAAGGAAATCACAAAGGAGAGCGCATCGAACCTTTGGATCGTCATCAAGCGAAGATGTTTAATTAGTTTAATTTAGTTTGTAATTTTATCATTTTATCATTTGTGTGAGCAATGCTCCAAAAAAAAAAAACAATTGTTGTAATCTTCCTTCATTAATCAATAAAATTATGTTTCCATCCAAATATTTGCGAGAAATATCTCATTTAAGTAAATTCTTTGGAAATTTCTTTTCTTTACATCATATTCATGCATCGTACTTTGCATTTAAGTCTATCATCTAGAGTCTAATCATTCCACGGTTTTGAACTATCATTTTTCCGGATAGAAAAATTGTCATGTCGGCGTCTTAGAGTTTCTCATTGCGTCCGATAACTTTCGAGCGTCACGATACAGATCAAAAAGAAGAAAAGTAATGGAGAATTTTAAGCAAGCGTTGAACTCCGTATACGGTAACTACGTTACAAGAAGAAGTGGAGACTCACATCTTTGGTCGACACAAAGCCCCAGTAGCAAAGTCAACAACAGCGGCGGTCAAAACCAGCGGCAACTTGAGGATACTACTACTCAATTTCGGTTTCACGATCGATGGTTCACCTTCGGTATCGGAGGGCTATCCATGGAATTCCTTTTAACCCGGCATTGGGTTAGCCGACTTCTCAAACAACCTCGCTTGAAATACCTACTTTGCAGCGAACGCACGTTCACTCCTGGCGATGGAATAACTTTTCACAAGTAACAATGTCGGTTTCTCGACCAATCATGTTGAACTCGGCTTAGTAGTGCGCACTACCGAGACGAAGAGTTCATCACATTCGAAAATAACCGCGAGCTCCGTGGTTCAATGGAAAATCTCCGGGAACAACTCCTCAAAATGCGACGAGATAAAAAGTTCAAGGAAAGAATTGACGCCAGGATCTCTGCTTAGTCCCCGTGTAAAATACTGCGAATTTCAAAATCCGGATTTTGAAAAGAAAGAATTCTTGTCCTGAGTCATCTTACAATGTATGCTAGGAAAATGTCTACGTATGATGAGGATCATGTTTGTTAATTCATTACTTCGGGATAGTCTCACGGTGCCGCTTGAAGTGGTACATGGGTTTAAACGACACGAATATCAAACATTCAATGACTTAGGTAAAGCCAAATGCAATACAAATTCAACTTGGATATGGCTCGATAGGGATCGACTACGCTCCATGTCTCAAAAGAAGAGACATTCAAGGAATATCTTGTGACGATGGAGATTGCTGCCCAAGTCAACCCGCCCTTGGAAGAAAAGGGTGACTAAGTATTCTTGAATACTCTAAACTCATTCTATATGAATGATCGCTAGCTCCGGAGACTTCAATGAAATGGTAGCATGGGAATGCGACTACTAGAAGAAGTTCGGACGGACGTCAACAAGGAAGTAGGATCTTCTAGTAATACCAGAAAGTTGGAACCGGTTTCCCAAGGAAAAAAGAACATGCGTAGGAATGATATCCAGAAACCACGCGAAATGTGTTCAACAACGACAATTGTTGCCATAGCACCTCATCAACACCACTCGAGAATTGCTCCGCCAATTTCAACAAAATCAACAAACTCAACAGACTCGTCAGCAGCTCAGCGGTTTCACAACCAAAACCGTACGCCTTGGGTCCTCATTCACGATTCCGTAGCGATACAGAACTTTACCTGCTTATAAGGAATCTAATACACACAAGGTTACCACCTCGGGTCCAAAACTACCATGGTGGTACAAAGGCGGCGTATCTTGCCCTTTTCACCAAGGGGCACCGGGCCATGACCTTGAGCATTGCATAACATTGAAGGCGGATAGAGTTAGTGAGGCTAATCTTCTTTCCCAAAACAGTCCAAGATGCAAGCGATCACTTCCGACCATAGTGGACAGGTGAATCTAATGCTAGGAATACGGCGGTACCTTGTCGGATGTAAACTTAGTCAAAGGAAACTTGGTGCATCTTCATGAGCATCGGTACCATGGCACCTTCACTAAGCATGATTATGCAACTTGCTATATACTGTTCCAGAATATCCATGGATGTCCCACCATAGAGCGGATATTGACATTTGTTAGACATTGGTGATTTACAATCTCTGACAGAGATGACCATGGCGTAAATACCGGTGGGGCATTTTCCGCATGAGCTTTTAGTCTCGGATATCGACTCGGAAAATCCCGATAACGTTGTGATCCTTGTTTCAATATACCCGAGCATGTGGAGATAGCGGTGGTTCCAACATTCCAACATCTCCTTTGGTGATTTGCCCACTTTGGTCTGTTCCATGCTGTTCTACTAGAGCAATTCCTTGCCGGTACACAACCTTGATAGAGGATGGGAGGAGAAACCCATGCCTACACTTCGACTAATGTCAATATAGCAATCGGACGAGTAACACGAAGTGGGCGAGTGCAGCTCCGTGCCACCAAGATGCCTACAATTCACTGTTGTTAAACAAAACCCGTTAACATGTCTGTGAGAATCTGTGACGATTCCCATTGCTAACAAGCACAAACATTGGTTCTCTTGATGGAACCAACATCAACTCTCAGACTTTGACGAGATCTTGAAACTAATCAAGAGAAGCGAATGTCAGTCGTAGACCCATTGATCATTCCTTCAAAAATTTCAATCTTGTCTTTACTCCTTAACTACGAAGCTCACGAGAAGCTTTGATGAGTACTGGAGCGAGCTTATGTGGATCACGATGTGACTACGAAACCAATTTGGAGGATCGTCTCCAACATAACGACACAATAATCGAGCTTTAGTGACGAAGAACTTTGGAAGAAGGGAGAGATGCAACTTGGCGCACATCGATGATTTGCGTTGATTCCTATCAATGTATTGGTGGATCTGGTTCGTCTTTAAGCGTAATGCCAAAAGCGGCTGCTCGCTCGTTTAGCTTACAAAGGAGCCAATGAAGTTCAACGACATCGTAGTAGCTTTCGATGGATCGAGAAAGTCGGTTTTGGGGAAGTTGATCTCGATGACAATTGGCCTCGCTTTTCAAAAGTACGTTCCAAGTCATGGGCGTACCGGTGCGATATAGTTGCTTGCTAGGAAGACCTTGGATCCCGATGCGGGCGGTAACTCTCCATCGAGAAATTAAAATTCACGAGTAAATGGAAAGTTGGTGACCATCGGTGAACAAGCTTTACTTGTAAGTCATCTGTCGGTTTCTCCTTCATCAATGCCAATGACATTGAGGCGCATCTCCGAAAATCCGTTAGAAGATGAATCTACAAAAGCAGATCATCTATCTCTTCATATAAAGAAGCGGCACAAATGGTGAAAGATGGCAATACTCGGGGATGGGGATAAGTTATCAAACACATCAGAATGAAGCAAAGCGGACTTGGGTTCACCCATTATCCAAAGAAAAACGAGAAAGATGAAACACTTTCCCCGATCAAGGAAGTATTTCATAGTGGAGGTTTCTTAAACCACATTCGCCAAGAGGTTAATGTTGTAACCATTGAAGAGGATGAAGATGATCCATCGAATCGAAGAATGGAGCACTTATACGAATAGCCACGAATATGTGTCTCGGGAGGAATCATATGCCTGTAGATCAATTCAAAGACATGTCCTTGCGGCAACATGAAAATCCACGGGTCCTGCTTGAAATTTGGGATACCTTGGGAGAACCAAGTGGCAAATCGACTACATGGTGAAATCTACTGCGCGAGCTCGAAAATCCGGATCGAAGATATCCAACCCACAGGGATGGGGTGATGACTTTGACTACCTAGTCAATCGGAGAAGAATACTCGTCTTCTCAAACTAATCAACGGATCGAGGTCCCAAATGAAGATCTACGTTTCACAAATGCATGGATTTCACCAAGCGAGATCACGGTTACCACTATCAACATGATCCTTTGAAGATCAAGAGTATGATTCGGGATACGATGAGGAAAGTGTCGTGACGACAGTCTCTTCACTCCGAGGCGGAAGGAACATCCCGTATTCAACACAAAGATCAGCGGAAGTACAAATGCTATCTCTACTTCCCGATCTGTTAATCAAGAAGATCGCTTTAGCAGACACCAAAGGCAAAGGCCATCGTCGAGTCTTCAAAGCACGCTTTCGACCAGCAATCAAAGTTTACTCGAGGTTAAACCAAGCGGAAAGTGCAGTACCTCGATTTCAAGGGTTCGTCCTGTTGGAAACACCATTGAAGTTAGGACTAATGTTCATAACTCTAAGTAGTTTATCTTTGCTTTTTGTTTTGAACTCTCGCTTGCCCAAAGCGAAGATGTTTATAAGGTTTAGCTTTTAAATAATTTCTCTTTGTCTTGCCCAAGACAAATGAGTTTGTATTTAGGGCCTGATGTATTGTGAAACATAAATAAAATCGTTGTTTGTTTCCACACTCTGTTTATTTTCATTTTACCCTTTTAGGAAATGATAAAAAAAAAAAATCATAATGAAAAATTAATCTGCAACACTTTCACATTAACTTCAAAAAAAATGATGATAAAAACTTTTTTAATCAAACATAAATAAAAATATGCAGTTAAACAAATGGACAAATCCATTGAAAGCGGTAACTCACACTCTTTCTCAACTTTGAAATTCCACAATGAATTATTTGAAGAAGAAGTTGAAGAAGAGATCGGATAAATTTCTATTTGCTAAAGCACGAGGAAAGGATCATTCGACCTAAAGAACCTCTAGAAGTAATTAACTTGGGTTACGAGGAAGATACAAAAAGAAGTATTAGAGCTTCGCTCAGCAATGATGTCAGCAAGCGATAAGTCTTCTCAAAGAATACGTTGATGTGTTTGCTTGGTCCTACCGAGGACATGCAGGTTTGGATACCGACATCGTGGAGCATCACTTGCCAGTTAAGACGAGAATGTCACTTGATTAAGCAGCGAGGAGAGTTCATCACGAAATGGTGAGAAAATTAAAAGGAAGTCAAAAGCACTCGTATTGGTTTCCTTGTCACTTGAGTATCCTCAATGGCTAGCCAACATAGTACTGTATCCAAGAAGATGGAAAGGTCGAGAATGTGTGTTGACTCTGAGAGATACGAACAAAGCTAGTCTAAAGGCGATTTCCCACTTGCATATCGACATGCTAGTGGATAATCTTGCCAAATTCAACGTCTTTTCCTTCATGGATGGTTTCTGGTTATAATCGAGATCGAATGGCTCCGAAGACATGGAAGACATCTTTCATCACGCCTTAGGGCACTTTTTGCTACAAGGTAATGCCATTTGGATTAAAGAATGCGGTATGACTTACGGAGAGCAATGACTACTCTCTTTCATGATATGATGCACAAAGAGATCGAGGTCTCGTGGGCGACATGATAGCAAAGTCGACAACTGAAGGAACATATAGACTATCTCTTAAAGTTGTTTCAGCGACTAAGGAAGTTTCGACTCCGCTTGAATCCTAACAAATGTACCTTTGGGGTAAGATCGAGGAAAACTCCTAGGTTTCATCGTGGAAAAGAAGAATTGAAGTTGACCACGACAAAGTCGAGGCTATTCGAAATGCCTCGCCACATACGGAAAAGCAAGTAAGAAGATTTCTTGGACGATTAAGCTATATCTCGGTTCATCTCTCGGATATTGCTACTTGTGGGCGATATTGAAACTCTACGCTAAAGATCAAAGGTTGTGTGGACGGCGATTGCCAAAAAGCATTCGGCGTATCGAAAATACTGCAGAACCACAATCTTGATCCCTCTAGTGGAAGGAAGACCATTGATCATATACCTTACCGTACTAGAAGGTCCATGGGCTGCGTGCTTGGACAACAAGATGGCCGTGGAAGGAGCATGCCATCTACTATACGAGTAAAAGTTCCGGTATGAAACTCGTTACTCCATGCTCGAAAACATCTTTGCGCTTTGGTGTGGGCTTCAAAACGTCTTCGCCAATACATGATCAATCACCGACTTGGTTAATATCAAAATGGATCTATCAAATCGTATTTGAGAAGCTTTGCCTTAGCAGGAAAATCGCTCGATGGCAAATGCTACTATCGAATATGACATCGATACGCTCGAAGCGGTTAAAGGAAGCATTCTCGTGATCATGGCTTATCGGCCGCTCAGCGAATAAATCTCTCAGGTTTGATTTCCCGGACGAGGATGTTATGTGCTTGAAGATGAAAGGTGTGACGAACGGAGAGGACGGATCGAGAATCGGATGGGGCCTAGTCTTCGATGGGTGTAAATGTTTTGGCAATGGAATTGGGTGATCATCATCACTCCGAGGGTTCTCATATCCGTTTTCGCCCAGTTGCTATTTGATTGCACCAACAACATAGCAGAATATGAAGCATGCATCATGGGTATCGAAGAGGCCATCGACTTGAGGATCGAGATCCGTGATATATATGGAGATTCGACCTCGTGATCAATCAAATTAAAGACAAGTATGAAACTCATCATCTTGGTCTAATTCCTTGAGAGATTATGCAAGGCGGTTGTTGACTTTCTTGACAAAGTAGAGTGCATCATATCCTCGAGATTCAGATAAGCGGGCGCCTTGGCTACTATCTTCCATGTTCAAAGTCAGCGATTGGAATGATATGCCTAGAATTCACATCAGGGCCTTTGAAAGACTGCATATGTATTTTAGCGAAGCGGTCTTGACGATAAGCCGTGGTTTCCGACATCAAGCGTTTCCTTAAAACACGAGTACCCGCGGGGCATCGTAAAGGATAAGAAAACTCTAAGGAGGCTTTCGAATTTCTTCCTCAATGAAGATATTCTATAAAAGAAACCGACATGGTTACGCTTTCGGATGCGTCGACGGACAAAAGCGAACACGATCATCCATGAAGTGCATGAAGGGTCCTTTGGAACCCATTCAAATGGGCATGCAATGTCCGAGAAAAGATCTTAGGCGAGGATACTATTGGATAACAATGGAATCGATTGCTTTAAACACGTTAAAAGATGTCACAAGTGCGGATCTGGATAAGATCCATGTGCCTCGACTACTACTCAATGTTCTCTCCTCTCAGTGGCCGTTCTCCATGTGGGGCATTGACATGATTGGAATGATTGAACCAAAAGCGTCCAGCGGACATCGCTTCATTCTAGTGGCTGTGATTACTTCACCAAATGGGTCGAAGCGGCATCTTACGCCAACGTCACAAGACAAGTGGTTGTGAGGTTCATCAAAAACAACCGTTTGCTTATATGGATTCGAGCAAGATCATACGGATAATGGATCTAACTTGAACAACAAAATGATGAAAGAAGCGTGTGAGGAATTCAAGATTGAGCATCATAACTCATCTCATAGGCCAAAGATGAGCAGTATTTATTGAAGTGCCAACAAGAACATCAAAAGATCGTCAGGAAAATGGTCATCACTTACAAAGGCGGCGCAAATCTTGCCATTTGCTCTGCATGGGTATCGTACCTCGGTCGCACAGCGGGGCAACTCCTTTTCTCTAGTATACGACATGGAGAAATGCTCCCGTGAAGTTGAGATCCGTCAATGAGAGTTCTCATGGAAACTAAGTTATCACGGTAGAATGGTGTCCGAAGTCGACAATGAACTTAATTGAAGCGCTTTGACGCTCGTGTCACGAACAACTCTATCAAAGAAGAATGAAAAAGCTTTCGACAAAAGGTCCGACCTCGTGAATTCCGAGAAAGCGACCTCGTGCTTAAAAGATTACTGTCTTTTCAAAGCGATTCTGAGGCAAATGGACTCCCTAATTACGAAGGCCCGTACATCGTCAAAAGAAGCTTCTCTGGCGGTGCTATGACTCTCACAACCATGGACGGCGATGAACTCCCGTACCACAGTGAATCGGCGTGGTCAAAAATATTTTGTCAAAAACAAAAACAGCTCGGTATGAAATTGAAAACTTAGAAAAGGGTGGCTTGGCAAAAAATGAGCGTCTCGGTGGATTGAAAACACGAAAAGCGATCAGGCAAAATTAGAGACAATAGCAGAAATTATCACGATAGATCGAAAACACGAAAAGCGATCTAGGCAAAACCAAGGATACAAAATGACAAAATAGCGCGATCGATCACGTATTTTGTCCACATGAAGAATCTTCTATCACGGATCTTGATCAACTCTTACGAAACAACACACGGTTGGAATTCAAAGTTGTTAGGGATAGTAGTGGTTATTTGCTTTCAATGTAGCCTTTTCCCAATAAATTATCATTTCCAACTTTTGTAAATAGTTCATGGAATCACGCCTTTGGTGATTACCATTCTATTCATAAATTTGAGCCTTGTGCCGTTTGTTTGCAATTCTACTTTATTACATTTTGCAAAATAACTCTTTTATTGTGAAAATCACTTTTGAAACTAAAATGTTTTAAATGAATTTTACTTCAAAATTTTGAAACAAAAGCAAAATTCTCCTTTGAAACTATGAACACGGAAATAACTTCCGTTTCTCCAAGAGTGTTTCGATCCCGATGGAGTCATCAGCCCTTTCTGTGATCTTCTCCTCATCGAAATCATCAAGGCCATTCTTATCAAAAATCCCGATCAAGTTGCCAATAAAATACCTCTCTCGGGAAAGTGTAAAACATACAACTCAAATTCTTCATTAGTGAATATCTGCACCATTCTTTTAATTTCACCAAGTATTTATTCGACTGTGACGGTCCTTTTCCCAAATATCCTTTAGTGTCTTTGTCAAGTATTGTTAGCATGCATATAACATTCATGACATTCATACATAATAGCATCATTCATTGCATTTTGCATCTCTCAAAATGTTTGCTTCCAAATCAACGGTATAAATCATACTTACTCATACAGTACAAGTCTGTTCGATAGAATATCTCAAGCAAAGGAAAGATACTTTTCCTTGTTTCCCCACGGAGTATTCCCAAACAGAAAGGATATGTCTTTCTTTTCCCGGCAAAGTCCCCAAGCAGTAAATTTTCTTCTCTCATCATATAAATTTGAGATTATCCTCGATTGGGAACAATGTCTTGATTAACTTCTTTCTCTCGGTTCATTTCAGATAGAACAACATCGCATTATTCACAGTGGAATGTAACAACTCGTTCTCAGATTTACCTTGTTATAGTTATCACTTTCGCGATAATTGGTAACATCTTGAGAATTCATTACCATACTATATCCAAAAGGTGATAATTGGTAATATCATTTCATTACCTTAAACATTGTCACGGGCGTGAAGAATCTTTTTGTTTCCCAAGCGAAGCAGAGATGATCACATTCTCATGAATCATTCTTTCCCAATGAGACATATTGCTTGTTTCCCAACGGATAGGATTCTCTTTTCTCAAGCGGATGAGTCATCTCATAAATTTTTCCCCATCATGTCATTTCTTTGATATCCTTTGGGTAAGCTTTTTAATCATTTTGCATCATCCGCATCTTTTGGTATCTTAGGTCCAAAATTTTCGTCGATATTTAAGTCTCTTTACACCTATCAAAGCGAAGATATTCATCTTCATCTTTGGGTTAAAGAAACTTAAATAGAGCATCTGTCATACCCAATTTTGACCTAATATACCACTTTACATTTGCATCATTTGCACCTACTTGTTCAGACAACATTAATCGGGTGTGGATTTCAGGGTCAAAATTAGGTTTTCATCAGTTTTCATCTGTTCAAGAGAGCAAATAATTAGGGTTTGAGTTTTTCTCACCTCATTTGATCTATCTTGATCGAATCATGACTTCGATCCTCGGATATCCATTTTCTTCACGATCGATCGGATCGACCAATTAGGGTTTTGTCGGGCATAGGCATTCTCGATTTTTGATGATTGACTTTTTGATAGAGATTGGTCATTATATCTTAGATACAACATCTTGACCTAATTTACGGATTCAAAACATCACGAGAGGTTCATAGAATTCATCGATCGTTTAGAAACATCGATGAAATTTCATCTACCGAGAAAAGTCAAACTTTGACTTTTGGTCAAATTTTCAAAACAAAACTTTTTCCATCATCAAAATACTTCACATGATCCATCATGGTCATAAAAAATCAAAGAATTTGAAAAAGTCAACAAAAAGTCAAAAGTTTTCATACTTAGAAATTTTTCTAAGTGTTGAAATTTCTCATTTTTTTCAAACTTCAAGCCATTTTTCACCTAGTTCAATTGGAATTTGAAAAACTCAAAACATGAAAGTTGTAGCTTGTGGAAAGATCTTTCCAAAATATCCAAGAACTCTCAAATCCATGGAGTCTAGCTATACGTTTGAAATTGAAACATAGGCTCCATGACACTTGATTTTCAAAGTTCAAAACATCAAATTATAGGTCATTTTGTGTTTTCTCATTTAGACCACTTGCCACCTTGCCAAATAGGTCATAAAGCATAAATATCAATGAGAAGTAATAATTGAAAGATTGGATCAAGTTGGATAATTTCACATGGTAAAAAGGAAGCTTCCTTTTGAAAAGCCAAATGCCTTTCTTACCCTCTAAGATCCATGATTTATCCAATTGCCATGTCCTTGTGCCCTAACAATTTGAGAACCTCTTGCCTATATAGCTCCCATTTCAAGTCCAAATGGACACCAAAACAATGCAAAATCATGCTTTTTTCTTTTCTTGAAAATCAAGTATCATAGAGCAAAATTGCCCATAGCATTTTTGAAAATCAATTGAAAACATGATAAATTTTGGTGTCTAATATGTTTCATGATCACTATCTAACTTGTTCATAACTTAAAATCAAACTAAAGCAAGAAAATCAAATTGCATTTCTA
The DNA here is from genome assembly GCA_021764765.1 of Vicia sativa. Classification (NCBI taxonomy): domain Eukaryota; kingdom Viridiplantae; phylum Streptophyta; class Magnoliopsida; order Fabales; family Fabaceae; genus Vicia; species Vicia sativa. The sequence goes on along the minus strand of CM038793.1, from coordinate 165,726,057 downwards.
TTTTTCAAACTTGTACAAGCCCTTACATAGCAATGAAGCTGACTTGGCTTGATTCCTTGGAGTTTGATCATCCATACACCTTCCATAAACATCATGGGTGATCAAGACAAGAACAACAAGCTGTAACACCATTAATCGATTTCAGGTTTCCATTTTGATGCATGCGGGTTGACTTGTGAGCTTGATTCAAGCAAGCTCGACAAGCATACCATCTCTAGCATCCTAGAGGCGGCTGGTGCTAAGTGATGAAACAACCACTGGAAACACTCCGGCATTGATTTCGATCTTCACTTTTCGGTATGAACACGAACTTGGTTCTCATAATTCTTTGAATCTTTTGACAAAAGCTCTTGGCCATTCTCTTTGCACTAATAACGACCATTAGCCCTCAATAAAATCAAACAATGTAAACAATACATCATTTAATTTGAAAAATCGGTTTAGGGTTCATCACGATTCCAATCCAAACATGATAGGCTTAAAATAAATAAATTAACAAGCATATTCATATTAGTGGTGCAAAACCGATCAAGTTTGATGTTTATTCACTCAATTTGGTTGAGAAACAAAGATTTGAGTACGGATTTAACAATCGAAAATCAAAACATGAACCCAGAACTGTGGCGTGTTCTTGGTGTTCTTCATTTTCAAAATTCAAACAATCAGCCTTGTCTACCGCGTGTTTTAATCCTAACACCTCAGCGCGTTTGGCCTGGTGTATGCTTGCCTCTTAGTTCTTTCGCATGCCCCCACCTCGAGGTCATGGGTTGAAAACCAATGAAGACAAAATTTTTACAAACTTGTCATATTTTCATGTTTTTATCAAACTAACAATTTTTTTTTAACCAATCAAAACTTCTCATTTTGAGATGATTTTTAAACACTTGTCAACAAATGCCTCTATTTTGTGATAATGCAAAATTTTCGAGAAAAAACTTTCATCGATTAATTTTTAATCGAGCGAAAACAACGTTCTGAACACTTTTCAAACCTCCTTAAAATGTGAATTTTTCAAGTTTTCGACTTCGATTTTTCAAAACTTCTCATAAATGAACTCATTTCAAAACAATTTCAAATCATTTTCAAAACATTTCATCAAACTTGCATATTTTATCATGATCGATCCGTTTAAGCGATAAAACAAATTCGTTCTCTCTCGAATTTCTCGTCGATCATGGGCCACCCACTTATAGTGTAAGTCCCAATCCTTTATGTACATATTTAGTTTTACTTGTACATACTCAAATTATCATTGTTAATATTCAAACATAAACAAATTTCTTTCGTTTGTTTCATTCGTTTGTCTATCTGTGAATCCATTGGTTCTAAAGGAAGGTTTCTCGAGCCAAAATTTCATTTTAACAATAGGCCTCCATCACAGTGTAAGTCCCATAACATTCTTTTATGTACATAATATTTCTTTGTACATATCAAAAACTTTCAAACACATACAAATTTTTTATACGTACATAACACGGATACTTCTTTTTTAAAACCTTTTATACGTACATAACATGAGATACTTCTTTTTCAAGCTTTTTATCACATACATAATACGGATACTCTTTCTTTGAAAATACCTTTTAGAGATAAACTTTGATCAATCATTTCTGTTTCATCTGCACACTGAATACCATTGGTATTGAAAGGAGCATTATTCCTGTGGCTGCTTTCAAATCAATGGGCCTCCCGCTTATGGTGTAAGTCAAGCCCTCATATCATCCATTTTATACATACATAAAACTTCGTTAGTGTACATATTTACTTCCTTGTACACATTCAAACTTGTAAATAATCAGGATACCTCGTTTTAAACGTTTGTTTCCACAGTTACTTGTTTATATTTCATAAAATTGTAAATAAACATCATGCATTGTTTATCTTTCCTTCGTAAACTCCTGTGAATACATATCACAGAGACACACTGTTTACAAAGCATCTAATAAATAACATAATAATTAGACTAATCAATGAGTTTCCTGAGTTAGCCTCGCTTGGGCTTCATCAAGACAACTCATCATACCGATTGAGTTTAGCCTCGGCTTGGGCTTCGTACAAGATAACTTATCCCGGCATGATCAGCCTTCTCTTGGGCTGTGCAAAAGAAACTCTCCCCACGAGTTAGCCTCCGCTTGGCTTCATATAAAACTGACACTCCCTGTTGGTGTGACTCCTCTTGGGCCCGTTCAAAAGAACTCCTCATTGAGTTTAGCCTTCTCTTGGGCGTCATACAATGAAGAGAGCAATCTCTTAACTTGACCTCCTGTTGGGCTTCCAATACAAAAAATCACCAGCTAAGATAGAACCGGAAAGGATGGTTTCCCGGTGAAATCACTTTCAAATTCCCAGAGGAGTAAAATTTCCGGTGAAATTGCTCTTATTGAAAAAGGATGATTTCTCGGTGAAATCTCTTTCAAACAACTGACCGTACCACATAGCTTCCTCTTGAAGCTTAAATACAAGGACCCTTGATGACCCTCGATGACCCTCGATGACCCTCGGAATGCCTCCTCTTGGGCTAATAATACAGGACCCATGGGCTTAAAAGCATCCTCTTAATCCAATAAATTTTTCCTAAATTTAGACATCTATCATCTCATGGAAGAAGTATCTCATTATCACATCACATACAGGTCAAAACCTTTCAAAAAATATTTTCAAACAAAAACATCCCTTAATTGTAAGTGGTAGCGCTTGTACACTCAAGCAAAGCACCCAATACTTCGATTAAAAGATTCAATCATCTTTTTCAAAACATCTTTCTTAAACATGTAGGTGGTAGCAACTTGTACACTCGGCAAAACACCGAATACTTACGATGAAAGATTGTAATCAATCGAACTTTTCAAAATGTATGTGATGAAATAGATTAGACACATTTTCATTAAGATGACATTTATACATCTCTTACTAACATCCGTTGCTTTCCCTAGTAAGTGGGAACTACGATTACTTTCGACTTTCTCAACATCCTTT
>CM038793.1:165046230-165096795 GCA_021764765.1 Vicia sativa | reverse complement strand
TGGAACCTGGTCTAGGAGAAGTAATAATGAGAGGTACCACTCTAGGCATAGAATCACAGGAGGAAATCCTTATCGTGTTAACATCAGCATAGTCTTTCTGGAAATCGTCACCCCATCCTCGCTTAACATCTTCATTGGAATTTTGTAGCTTTTGGAACAGATACTTCACCATGTAATCAAACTTTCCACTTGGGCGCCCCAAGGTATCCACATATTCGGTATAGCTTCATTCACATCTTGATCTTTTCTTAGACATGTCTTCACATAGACTCTCCACGGTGGTTTTGAGAACAATATTTGAGTTATCCATCATGCACCTGAACACGTCTTCTCAACCAAGCACAACCATCAAGCAGATGGGCACCAACGACAATTCTTTGGGCATCTGGATTGACACCGGCTTGCAGCAAATTCTTCTTATCAATAATGGTAATATCTATGTTGAAAACATCACATCCTCACCAACAACATTGGAACTTTTGTCATGGTTAGGCATAGGCGTTGATCACATTCGAGTCTCAACGGAGGATCAAACTCAATCTAGCTAGCTTCAATCTTGAATTTTGCTCTTGAGCCCAACAGTTGTCGTTGTCGTGCCCAGGCTATTGGAGTGGTAAGCACACTTAGCATTAGGATTGTATCTCGGAGAGGAAGTGTTGATGTTTTGAGGAGGATCCTCAAGGTAATCATTTCGACTTTCAACATGTGTTGCAAGGTTGCGACAATGGCATGTTGATCTTCGAATGGCTCGTGGCGCCTGACATTGCACGTTGTCTCGTTGAGGTTGGGTGATGTAGGATGGAGATCACAACCGCCCACAGATTGAGCGTCGGCCTTGGCCTTTTCCGACCATACACAAGATTAGTTTCTTTCTTACCACCAAAAGATCTCTTCGCAGATTTGATGACGACTCCATTCGAATCTTTCCGCTCTTGATACCACTTTGATACGCTTCTCTGTCAATATCGACTCGGGAATCCGGTGAAGAGTTTCAATCGATGATTGAAGAATGGGCCTGGGTGTTCCATAAACATATCAACCAACTCCCCATTGGACAAGGGTGGTTGAACTCACCGCTAGATCTCTCCATTTCTCGAGCATACTTTGAACTTCTCATCACGACCCATGACATGCCTGTAGTTGCATGCGTGGGTGTCAATTCGAGATTGTACTCATCGTCTGTAGAAAGCATCTCGCTAGTAACTCCAAGTCGAATACAAATATTCTCTAGGCGATAATACCACTCCAATTGAGTTACGGACAAACTCTCTTGAAAATAATGCATCCACAACTTTCTATCATCAGTGTGGGGGTTGATCTTCTGAACATAGGACTTCAAGTGCAGCTTCGGACAAGACATGCCATCATATTTGGCAAAAGTTGGAACTTTGAACTTAGGGGGAATCACCACACTAGGGACAAGACTCAGATCATGAAAATTCAACCCGGACATCTTCAGGTTTTCCACAGCATTCAGGCGGTCTTCTTGCTTGTATTTGTCGTCTTCATCAGAGTACTGGCTATGATCGTAGTCTTTTTCAGGCTCACGCTGACTGCCTTCGTCATCACCCTTGACACTCCCCTCATTCTTGACACTTCCCTCATTCTTGACACTTCCTTCAGAGAGCTCTATCCGGCTGACCACTTTAGGACCACCTTTGTAACGTCTACCCATGTTGAGGACGCCAACAACATTCTTCTTTCTGTTGGTGAGCTTCTTCAGATCTTCTTGGCCTTGGACCAAGCTAGTGAACATCTCCGAACCGAGCATTCGAGCACGAAGATCTTTGATGATCGTTCAGAGCCATTTACCGCTAAAATAAATAGCGAGAGAATGAGAAAACCAATCTTCAATGTACCTGTTATGAGATGTCATGCCATGATATGCGATGTTTATGCAAATGCAATGCAATGTTTTCAAGGATCTTAGAGATTTAAATTTGTTAAACAAGCACGAACAAACATTCATTAGTTCTCTTTTTATTCTTTTTCTTTTTAAGTACAAAGGATAGTTCAAAACAATAAAAGGAAACAATAAAAATCCTAAAGCTCTAAGTCTCCCATGGGCGCTCTCTTCGTGAGGAGTAGTATGTTGATGTTTCGCTCCTCGTGAAGTAGCTTGGTTAACTCTAGTACTTTCTTCTCACTTGCATAGCACTGAGCTTCGAATGTATCCCTTTCTACTTTAAGTTGAATCCAGGATCTCTTCAAGTCTTCAAAATCGTGAGGCATGTCGTCGATGGAAAACAAAGATAGGTACGTCACCTATAGCAACCGGTTCTATAATTACTGGTAAAACAGGCGTGAATGGCATCATGAGGTTTTGATCTCGAGCTCTCACCCATTTGAGGTAAGGTTCCCAAGGAATGGAGTTTTGATGTCCCAAAGTCTTGGTATCAGTCTTTGAAGCAACTCGATTTTCAAAAAAATCATTTAAAATGAATTTTCAAAAACAATGAAATCGCCACCTGATTTTATTTGTTCTCGAAAGAACGGGAAAATATAGATAAAACCCACAAAAATCGGATAAGGCGGTCTACAAGACCAAAAAGGATGGATTCGGGAGTCGGTTACGCAAGAGGAAGGTATTAGCACCTCTTACGTCCATCGTACTCGATGGGACCCATTTAGTTCGTGCATGTTTGTGTGTTTAAAGTAAGAATGCTATCTTCTAATTACTGATCAAGAAAAAAGAAAGAAGGAAACAAGATTTGTTTATTATTATTTTGAGTTTGACACGGTTTCGAAACCGCGTGCCTACGTATTCCCTCGTGCAATGGGAAAATCAAAACTCCGTAGTTCTGGTTGAAAATGTCTTGAATTGGTTGTGTTGATTTTAGAAGAAAATGTTTTTGATTTTTGATAATCGCATATGAGCGAAAAAAATTTGAATGAGTTGAATTGATTTTAATTGTAGATGACAAGTACCAAAACGTCGGGATGTCCTCTAACGATTCGATACTCGAGATTGGTGATTGAGGTCAACCGATCTTCTGTCATCCAAAATCTTTATTATGAAAGGAGTGAGGTGAAACAAAGTTCACTTTTTATTAAGTGTTATGGAATAAAGTATTTAAGTCATTGGGTTACCCTCTAATGGCCCAAATACTTTACATTTTAATTAAATCGTTGGGCGAACCTCTAACAATTTAATTAAGTACCATAACACCATGTTTTTTTTGTTTTATAGAAAAATTGATTTTTGGAAACAAATTCAATTAATTAATTTAATTTGAAAGTGTTTTATGGGTTTGATTGATTTTAATTATGGATGACAAGTACCAAAACGTTGGGATATCCTCTAACGATTCGATACCGAGATTGGTGATTGAGGTCAACCATCATCTCATCCAAAATCTTTGTTATGAAAAGAAGTGAGGTGAAACAAAGTTCACTTTTATTAAGTGTTATGGAATAAAGCATTTAAGTCATTGTTACCTTCAATGACCCAAATATTTTACATTTTAATTAAATCGTCGGCGAACCTCCAACAATTTAATTAAATACCATATCACTATGTTTTTGTTTTTGTTTTGTAGAAAAATTGATTTAGAAAACAAATTCAATTAATTATTTTGATTTGAAAGTGTTTTGGAGTTTCGATATGGATAGAAGAATTTCAATTAGGAAGACAAGCGAGCCCAAGTGGCTTTGTGTATGCTCCTAAAAGTGGGACTAGCGTGACACTAGTATTCTAAACGACCATTGGAACAATCGATCGAATAGTTATTGTAGAAAAGCCCAGACCAAACTATAAATGCAAGTGTATGCTGTATGTTTACCCGCTTTGAGGAGCCAAGAGGAGGCTATGTGTTCTAATATGATAAACGATAATTAAGCGGTAATTAGAACACATAGGAAATAAATCCTAAGCTATTACAACCAAATCGAATTAGTTTGAATAATTGAATGCTTTTATGTGGTGCAAGAATTGAGCTCCATGTGGTCTTCAAGGTCGGATAAAGCTTGATGCATCGGATGAATACCAAATGAAGGCTCCTACATCACTCAAGATACAAACAAAAACTATCGAAGAATAGATACATTTGCGTTCAAATTCATTCAGGTTGAATTAAATTTAATTAAATCGTAACAAAGATCGTTACAATGTAATTGAATTTATTTACAAATGGACCAAATAAAATATATGAATAAAAGTAGTATGTATAATTATATGTTTACAATACTAAATATAAGAAATAAAAATACTAAGTATAGTTATATTTACAGATAAAAATAAAACATAAATAATAAGTATATCTATACATACATTACTAAATATTAAATATAAATTATTATGAATAAAATAATAAAGGTATATAAAAAGGTGTATAGATGCTAAGAGGAAACGGTATTTGAACTATTCTTGAATGCCTTCACAACACAAATTGTTAGTAGCATGAGTGGTATAAAATTAAAGACGAAATGAAATTGCAAGGTACGTAAATCGAAAATGGTTAGTAAACAAGATCAAAATTGAACGAAACTTGTATCATTTACATAAACAACTCAAAAAGCAAAGGTTTATATCATAACTCACTAAACATGGCATTTATCATTCTAAATCATGCAATAAAAGATTAGCAATTCACAAATGAGACAAGAATTAAGAATTCAAACTCTTATCCGATTCAACTTCATGATATGATAAACCAAATTCAAAGTGAGCTACAAATTAAACAAATCAAACTCGGGCAGCAACTTCATGTGTATAAAAATTCTCCGAATTTCAACCAAAAAGGTGCATAGATGCAAACAAGAAGACAAAGAAGTAACCTTCATACACCAACATTCCGATTTAGTATTGCAAAAATGCTTCTATAAATCAAAATGTCTTATATAAACCATTGCCAAAGATGGATTCCGAACCAAGCTATACCATTAAACCCGGCAGCCATAAATCAATTGATTTTACTTGAGATAAAACTATTTTCTCGCTTAAACTCAAACAAAAGAAACAATATGTTGCAAACAATGGCTTCGGTCATGATTTATACACAAATAAATGCGTCGTTATCGTCACCTTCATTGAAACTAAAATAGAATCCTCATCCAAAGTTCAAGCAAAACAAATTAGCATGGCTGTTCCAAATGGTTTCTTGGTCACATCTTACTCGAATAAACGCGACATAGATATTTGAACCATCATCGAAAACCGATATAGAATCCTCTTATCAACTACTCGTCATAAACCAAACTGAATACTCCAAATGTATGTGTCCATACGGTTTTCAAAACCAAATTGAATTCAAGTTTCGAAACGCAACACAATAAGAAATGCAACAATATATATCCTTAGTTTTCTCGGTTGTATGTACACGCGAGTAAACGCGACATTATCATTAAACCATCATCGAAAATAAAAGTGAAATCCTTATCACAAATTCAAAAGAAAACAAAAATGACATGGCTGCCCATGGCGGTTTCTCAGATCGCGATAATTAAATGCATCATTGTTAGCCATCATCGAAACTAAACCCAAATTTGAACATAAATCAAAATGAAAACGAACTCCCATTGGGTGAGTACTGAAACTAACATCATGACATAGTTTCTTTCAGCAACAGACTTTCTATCTTAACAAATCAACAAACACAAGTACACACTACCTCGAAGTATCATGACGAAATTCAAGCATGAACATATATCCATCTTGTTTTCAAGACAGGAACTCAAATATTCTTTCACACACAGTTGTATCAATTCATATTGGTATTATTGCAACCACTCATCATCAAAACTCGACAAAGATCCGGTTTAATAGATTTAAAAGAAACTAGATTTACCAACTGGAAAATCCACGAAGTCATGCGTCACGACGCTGCTGTTGTTGATGTTGAATGATGGTTTCTGATGAAGTTGATGTCGGTTGATTTTTGCGATAGAGCAATGACGGCGAGTTGGCCTCGCCGGATGTTTAGAATAACGCTTTCCGTGACGCTTGAAGTTGAGCGACGGAGAGAAACGACGAGGCGATTGACGGAGGAAGACGAAGGGAATTACGGTGGGGGTTGGTGAACTTGTATCGAATCGATGAAGGGGGTTAAAGATGCTGGATGTGTAGTGAGAAGCGGCGACAGAGAAGGTTGGAGTTTGTCGAATGAGTAGGTGTTGTTGAATGTTAGGTTGAAGGGAGCAACGAGACGGGGATTACTGGGAGTTTGGATCGAGAAGAAGGCGAGGTCTACCGGGAGTGAATGAAGGTGAGACCAGAGAGAGTGATGAGAGGGATGGCGGGTGAAGGACGCAGCTGGGAGATTTCGGCGAGAGCAGGAGAGACGGAGGTGGAACAAAGTGAGACAGGGGGTTTATAATGAAGGGGATGAAGGAGATTTTGTTGAATGGAAGGTTGCGGCTGGGTGGAAGAGTGGCGGACAGAGGGTTGAATGGAAGGTTGCAGATTGTGAGGGTTGGCGCGGCTGTTTGGTCACAGTTGAAGGTGGTTTCGTGGTGTTTTTCCTGAAGGGTGACGGGAGTTAAGAATGGACGGAGTTAATGGCTCAGCGAGAGAGAGGGTTCCGGTGGAGAGATGGAGACGAGGGTGTTACTAGTGGAGAGGGTGAGTTCTTGGAAACAGTGGGAGTTATGTACAGGATGGAAGGTGAGATGGTAATGAAAGGAGTTGGTGTGTGAGGAGATGTAGCAGATGGGCGATGGAGAGAGAGAACAAGGTTGAATTGGGTTTCAGATTTTTAACGGATCTCTCCGCCTCTCCGTGTTTCCAATTTTGGCTCCCCTTAACATAAATTATAACACATATATATATACCCAATAAATTAGGGTTTGGCAATTTTTGATAATGCCTAAAGTACCCCTTTATCATAAAATGGGCCTAAACATAAAATTGATAAAAATTAATAAGTCCAATATTATTTTTTTTGTTTGATTTTTTGAGATAAAAATTGGACATCTAAAATTGTTAAAAATGATATAAATTTGAATATTAAATTACCCGAAAAATTAAATGAGCACATTAAAATAAACTACGGGTTTCATAGATTAAAGAAAAATTATTGAAATAATTAAAATTGAAATAAAACGATAATAAAAAATACCTGATTTTTTAAAACACTTACTAAAAAACAAATCTTCTTGAAATGTATCGAAAAATTAGAGATCACATTTTCATAATCTCACACACGATTCATAAAGTAGTGAGTTAGGAGAAAGTTTGAAATATTTTCCCACTAATTTTCGTGTCAATCGCTTTTAGCACTGCTTGTAAAATCGAAATATTGATATCATCGACATATAATCAACTTAAATGATGCAAGAAACAGAGAAATGAAAATGAATGCGAAGAATCGGTATTTCATAACTATAAAATGATGCAAATATCGATTTAAACTAACTTTTGGTCAATTTAAATACGACGAAATGATGCGTGATGAATGAATGATCGTTTAATGTCAATGGTCTAATGGACGCTTATGCGATGAATGTGAAACCTAAACCAGGTAAATTGATAGAGGGCAAATTTGGGGTGCAATAAGTACCCTATTTAATCGTCTTAAACCGAAGTAAAATCGGTAGCCTTTTGAACTTTCAAGGTAAGAAGATTAAATACTAAAAGAACCCTAAAATTTGCGTCCAAGAACAACTAGAAATATTTTATTTTCCGATTTTCAATTTTTTTTGATTTTTTTATTTATATATTTACAGGATCGAACAAAAGCTCGTATGTCGTAAGGATATTAGACATATAATCGGAAAGAGACCGACCAAGACGACTCTAACAAAAGTTTCAAATGTACATGCCCGGTAAGGATATTGGACACATAAGGATCAAGATACATGTTCGTAAGGATATTGAACACATATAGGGAGCATATGTCGTAAGGATATTAGACATACATTGAAAGAGACCGATCAAGACGACTCTAATAAAGGTTTCAAATATACATGCCCAGTAAGGATATTGGACACATAAAGATCGAATATACATGTTCGTAAGGATATTGAACATATAGAGAGCATATGTCGTAAGGATATTAGACATACAATCGAAAGAGACCGACCAAGACGACTCTAACAAAGGTTTCAAATATACATGCCCGTAAGGATATTGGACATAAAGATCGAATATACATGTTCGGTAAGGATATTGAACACATATAGAGAGCATATGTCGTAAGGATATTAGACATACACGGAAAGAGACCGATCAAGACGACTCTAACAAAGGTTTCAAATATACATGCCCTAAGGATATTGGACACATAAAGATCGAATATACATGTTCGGTAAGGATATTGAACACATATAGGGAACATATGTCGTAAGGATATTAGACATATAATCGGAGACCAATCAAGACGATCAGAATAAAAGGTTTCAAATATACATGCCCGGTAAGGATATTGGACACATATAGATCGAATATACATGTTCGTAAGGATATTGAACACATATAGAGCATATGTCGGGTTAGGATATTAGACATACACCGGAAAGAGACCGATCAAGACGACTCGACAAAGGTTTCAAATATACATGCCCGTAAGGATATTGGACACATAAAGATCGAATATACATGTTCGGTAAGGATATTGAACACATATAGGGAGCATATGTCGTAAGGATATTAGACATACATGGAAAGAGACCGAATCAAGACGACTCTAACAAAGGTTTCAAATATACATGCTAAGGATATTGGACACATAAAGATCGAATATACATGTTCGGTAAGGATATTGAACATATAGGAGCATATATGTCGTAAGGATATTAGACATACACGGAAAGAGACCGATCAAGAGACGACTCTAACAAAGGTTTCAAATATACATGCCCGTAAGGATATTGGACACATAAAGATCGAATATACATTCGGTAAGGATATTGAACACATATAGGAGCATATGTCGTAAGGATATTAGACATATAATCGGAAAGAGACCGATCAAGACGACTCGACAAAGGTTTCGAAATATATATGCCCGGTAAGGATATTGGACACATAAAGATCGAATATACATGTTCGGTAAGGATATTGAACACATATAGGAAGCATATGTCAGGTAAGGATATTAGACATACGCAAGAATGAGACCGATCGAGCGTACTCACTGGGGAAAGATATATGGAATGGTAAAATCGTCGATCGAAGACGAATTCACGGGGAAAGAGGCCAAACAAAGGGGACTCTAGCGAGGATTGCCAAACTATGTTGGACTTTAAGAGATTGCAAATGTGCAAGAAATACGATATCCCTCAGGCCAAAGGCGGGGTGTAATTCTCCAAGAGTGGCAATTATATGAATTACCACACACCAAGTATGGATACTCAAACAATTGAGAAGCAAGAAAGGTTAGACACCGACTCTTACTCGCACTCCAATGACAGAGGCAAACACGGGTAAGATAACCAATATAAAAAATTTGCATAAAGCGAGACGCTTTGCAAGTGAATTGAATTTGAATGATGTAGGAGACCGACACTGGGTCAAAAATGCAGATAACAACAAGAAGAATTTCTTGAGGGAACTCTGACTGGGAATACCACTTGGGGATTTTTTTATTGATAAACTTCTCTTCGGAGACGCAAAAGGTACTCGAGAATCATTTTAATCTGGCTTATGCTTAGATGCATGTTTGAGATTTTTTTTTGGCGTAATGCTCCATATTAATGGAAATGCTACGCATTTTTTGAGGATGCTATTCAATGCAATGATGCATGTTTTAGATTATTATTTTTAAGCGTAATGCTCCATATCAATGGAAATGCTACGCATTTTTGAGAATGCAATGCAATGCAATGATGCATGTTTTAACATTTCGTCCGGAACTAAGGGCAATTGTGAGCTGCCGAGGGAACATCAACCCTCCATGAATTGAATACAATCATCTGGTCTTCATCAAAGAGATGATAGTCTGGACCCTGGTAGGGGGGTTGTGGCATAGAAGTATCATCTTTCAATGATTAACATCATCGAAGTAACTTGGAGATCAACATTCATCCGGGATGATGATCTCAAAGTAGTGTTCATGATTTTGATAGCTCTGGATTACGAGCTCTCGCATAAGAGGAACCGACAACATCTTCTGGCGCAAGTGAGCCTTTGAAAATGATCTTGCTGGTGTAAACCGCCCTTTGCGATTTTTCCGCGACAGGGAAAGAGTGATAACATCCAAGGGCACACATATGCCATAGATAACTCTGGTTGGAGAGAAAGAAACTTTGTCAGTTGACCGATGCTCAGGCGTATCATGCCTTTATTTAAAAATCTTTAGATAACAAAATCTTGATCTCTGATGAGCTGAGGATAACGATCCTGACTTGAATTGGAGATATTGATCCTGAACTTCTGATGGAGAAATCCAACACAGACTTAGATCTCTGATGAGCTAAGGATGACGATCCTGACTTCCCGACACGTCCTTCAAACTCAATAGTTGTTTAGCTTGCGCCTGGACTTGACCTGATCAACTATGAGGTGGAGGAATGCCTCCATAATGCTTTGCCTAGCCTCAGGGATTTTGAAGAAAATAGCCTTGAGAAAGCTTCACGAGATCTGTATCATCAAAATAATCGCCCCAATATTATAAACTTGGAAACATCGCTCGCTAACCAAAGGTAAAGAAGGTTTCAACCATGCTCGGTGAATGCCCCGATTGCTCAAGACTTTGAGAGGTTCTCTCGAATCTCGACAAATGCCCCCATTGATTGAACTTTGAAGACATCACCTATTCTGGGTGATTAACTTACATCTTGAAAGTAGGCTACTTCACAACCTTACTTCTCAACTCGAGTTGCTTTGTGCTCAATCAAATACTTGAAGCAATATGTCTTTCAAGACAATTAAATTATGTGTCTGATGCTCAATATGCAAGCTCACTTGATGTTTAAGCACTAGCTTATATGCAAAGAATGTTTTATTCTACAAATGATAATTCTAATGCAAAGTTCATGTTTGTCTTGAAGTTAAAGAAACTTTTATTGAAAAGATATCGAAACATTGAATTTTTTTTGTAAAAGATTGGGTGATACCAACTCAAATGTTTAGCAAACCTCCTAGGAGTCAGGTTACCGTATTCTTGTAATAGTTTTACTTTCGAATTAACCCATGCTTCAATTAGGACTTTTAAGGGTTGTAACGTGGTCTGATTCACGAGTTTTTTAGAAAAAAAGATTGTTAGGCTCAAAATATTTGGTGCCCTCCCATTCTCCGTGATGTTCTCCAATCCTAGGTTCAGATAACTTGATGCGAGCATTCATCTCGAGAAATTTATGATGCGGTTGAGGAACCACCGAGGTTTCTTGGACACGACAATACTCACCTTTTGCTTTTGGTGTTTGATCACACGCCTTTGTTCTTTTGATGAGGATTTTATTTTGTTTTGTAATCCTTTTTCTTCTTTTGCCTCTTTTTGCCTAAGCTAACTTACTATGAAGTTTCGACTTAGCGGGCTTTTGTCATCATTTTTCATCACTTTTTCTTTGAACAAGTCATGTGATCTTGCACCCTTGTTTGATTGGAGGTGATTGTGATCGCTTGAATCCTGGCGGATGAGAGATAACAATTGTGGTATCGCATCCTGTTGATTTCACGACATGTAGAATTAACTATTATGGTATCATTCTCCTTTGATGCACAGTGTCGATAGACGAAGGTTGACCATTGTGGTTTTGACTTTCCTCGACCTTTTAAAAGATAACCATTGTTGTATCCTTGGATGCGCACTCTTGATGAGTTTTGAACGATCGGGTTAATCGAACACTACCCCCGCCCTGTGTTAAAAAATGAGGGTTTTTTCCAATGTGAAACTCCTACTTCGAGGCTCAAAAGGGGTTAACGAGGGTTTCACTCCTTATATCTCCGGTGTTTGGGAATTTGAAACAAGGCCTGTACATCATTAGCGGGTTTTTACCGAAGCATAACTTGAGATTCTTGTAAATTGTTCGTCATCCTCCCTACAGGTGTTGCTTATTAATAAGAGTTGAATATCAAAAGCATAGTAAAACAAATAAGAGTGAATACGAATGGATCAATTCAAGACAAACATATTCAATGCATTATGATTAATATTCAGAAATGAGCAAGTTTTGCATACAAGAAAGTACTGAACAAAACAAGAAAGATTACAAATGAGCATGCAAGATGAAACTATAAATCTCTATGTTGAGGAGACTGGTCTCCATGGATTTCTTGCTTTAGAAGATGCACTTGGAGTCGTGGCATTCTCTCGAGTCAAAAGAGAGTTCAATGCGTAGGCCCTCTAGAGTGAACGTGATTGCTTTGGAATCGATGAGTTTCAATCACTTTGAAAAGATTACATCCTTCAATTGTATGGCCAGCCCTAATGGAACTCATGTGGGCATCGTGATCATATCCCAAAGGATATGGAAAAGGAGGGCCCGAGCTCCTTTAACTCCACTAAAGAATGTTGGAGTAAGTGAGTTAGCAACTCACTATGAGGCATATGGATTGGATCATGCACTTTTCTTGGCCTTATCAGATTCTTCCCACCTTGCTGTTGACAATTTTGTCGATAAGTTTGTTGTTGAGGAGCCGCTCGTGGGAGAATACGGTCCCGTGTTTGACGTAGACAACAAAGCACAAATTTGTGGAGCACACTGATTAGAAGTAGCTGTTGTCACTTGATTAGGAATCTGAAACGGAGGGTAAGCAGGAGCTTCTTCCTCGTCCTCGAAAATTGTACTTGCATCTTCATCGATTTGCTCGAAATTCGAATAATAGCAACATCATGAATGTTACCCATCTTGAGACCACGCCATACGTTCCTACAACAACTAGGTGTGAAAGTACATCCAGCAATCGATAGGGACCTTGCAAGGTATTGGAGAACATCTCAATGACTCGCTCCAAAAGAGGAGGTTGAACTCTAGCGACTAATTCTCCATCTCTCAATACTCTTTGAAAGATTCTTCACCGAAAGTTAAACCTTGAGTTGAATTCGTGGGAGCAATGTCCCTATTTATAGTCGTAGTGATTGACAAAAGCTTGACCAATTCCTTCCAAGTTTAGATGTGAATTGCTCGTCGAGTGTACCACCGAGAGATGCTTCATCGAGGCTATCTTGAAAATGTGCATGAAGAGCTTGTCATTTTCATAGGGAGCCATCTTATTGCAATAGGCTTTGACGTGAGTAATCGGACAAGAGGTACCCTTATACTTCTCAAAGTGGGGACTTTGAATTTTGCGTGAATTTTGATACAGGCACCAAGCACAAACTAGGAGCGTCTAGACCAAGGGAATCACGACCCTCAATAGCTTTCATCCTTTTCTCAAGGAGGTGAAGCTTTTTCCCAGACTTAGTCTCTTCAATCGAAAATCTAAAGGTGTCAAACGAAGACTCGAAGATATCTTCACAATGAGGAATTCCATTGACATGCGTCTGAACGGTGTTTCTGACATTTTGATCTGAAAGGACCTCCATGTGGTTAAAATCAACACCTGGTGGATTAACATGATCAGTAGTAACAACTTTGGACCTCTGAACAACTTGCTTTAACTCTTCTTGTCCAATGGAGAGGTTCTGGATAATCTCCATGAATTCATCCATCTGGGTATCTATATGAGTATTTATCGCAGCCACACTTGCCTGAAGTTGATCCATGATGACGACGATGTCAGGAAATCAGTCTTGTAGTCTTGAGATTCTGGATAAGAAGCCAGGCTGAAATGAGTCTTCTGGTTGAAATGAATGAAATGCATGATGATGCATGGATGATAACAGAAATAAACTCTTTTGAGATTATTGATGCAAATGGTATGCAATATGATGATAATATCAGGTTCACGAAGATGTGAATCAGGGATGATATTGGTAATAAGAACAACTTATTTAGGTGGGCTCCTACAATAGGACAGCTCTAGGCTTCTACCCAATAACCCCGAACAAGGTGGTTCTAATGTTTTTTGTTTCTTTGAGTCTCGGATCCCCTTTAACAAACACTATCATCGGCGAGAGGCCCCATGGCAATAATTTTGTAAAAGTATACCCCAAGAAACGGTCTTAAAGGGATGCTCAAATCCAAAATTTGAGTTTGGTCTCGATTAGACAACATGAACAAACTTAGAGTTATAGGTCATTTGTCCAAAGGTTGATGTCCGGCTATCGCTGGCCAACAACCTCCTTAAAACAACCAACTCTAAGCCGAGTCTTCGCCGGCCAACAAGACAATGGAGTCAGGTGGACCTAGGCTACGCAACCCCTCTATTCCTAAAAGGTGACCTAGAAGCCTGGGTAGTGGGCTTATCTATGTAACAATGCCCATGAATTCCCATCACAATAATATATCAACAAAATAATATACATAAAGTGAAAGGAGAATAATAAGCAATAAACAATAGATAAGCATCAAGAAGAAAGCGATAAACAAACACACAAACATGCGAAGAACTAAACTAGGGTTGACTCGCTTAATCAAAAAGATTTTAAGAAATTTGTCCCCAGTGAAGTCGCCAACTGAAGCAACTCGATTTTCAAAAAAATCATTTAAAATGAATTTTCAAAAACAATGAAATCGCCACCTGATTTTATTTGTTCTCGAAAGAACGGGAAATATAGATAAAACCCACAAAATCGGATAAGGCTCTACAAGACCAAAAAGGATGGATTCGGGAGTCGGTTACGCAAGAGGAAGGTATTAGCACCTCTTACGTCCATCGTACTCGATGGGACCCATTTAGTTCGTGCATGTTTGTGTGTTTAAAGTAAGAATGCTATCTTCTAATTACTGATCAAGAAAAAAGAAAGAAGGAAACAGGATTTGTTTATTATTATTTTGAGTTTGACACGGTTTCGAAACCGCGTGCCTACGTATTCCCTCGTGCAATGGGAAAATCAAAACTCCGTAGTTCTGGTTGAAAATGTCTTGAATTGGTTGTGTTGATTTTAGAAGAAAATGTTTTTGATTTTTGATAATCGCATATGAGCGAAAAAAATTTGAATGAGTTGAATTGATTTTAATTGTAGATGACAAGTACCAAAACGTCGGGATGTCCTCTAACGATTCGATACTCGAGATTGGTGATTGAGGTCAACCGATCTTCTGTCATCCAAAATCTTTATTATGAAAGGAGTGAGGTGAAACAAAGTTCACTTTTTATTAAGTGTTATGGAATAAAGTATTTAATTCATTGGGTTACCCTCTAATGGCCCAAATTTTTACATTTTAATTAAATCAAGCGAACCTCTAACAATTTAATTAAGTACCATAACACCATGTTTTTTTTTGTTTTATAGAAAAATTGATTTTTGGAAACAAATTCAATTAATTAATTTAATTTGAAAGTGTTTTATGGGTTTGATTGATTTTAATTATGGATGACAAGTACCAAAACGTTGGGATATCCTCTAACGATTCGATACTCGAGATTGGTGATTGAGGTCAACCGATCATCTCTCATCCAAAATCTTTGTTATGAAAAGAAGTGAGGTGAAACAAAGTTCACTTTTATTAAGTGTTATGGAATAAAGCATTTAAGTCATTGGGTTACCCTCTAAAGACCCAAATACTTTACATTTTAATTAAATCGTCGGGCGAACCTCTAACAATTTAATTAAATACCATATCACTATGTTTTTGTTTTTTGTTTTGTAAATTGATTTAGAAAACAAATTCAATTAATTATTTTGATTTGAAAGTGTTTTGGAGTTTCGATATGGATAGAAGAATTTCAATTAGGAAGACAAAGGGCCCAAGTGGCTTTGTGTATGCTCCTAAAAGTGGGACTAGCGTGACACTAGTATTCTAAACGACCATTGGAACAATCGATCGAATAGTTGTCGTAGAAAAGCCAGGACCAAACTATAAATGTGTGCAAGTGGTTGTGTATGTTTACCCGCTTGATGAGCCCAAGAGAGGAGGCTATGTGTTCTAATATGATAAACGCATAATTAAACGGTAATTAGAACACATAGGGGAAATAAATCCTAAGCTATTACAACCAAATCGAATTAGTTTGAATAATTGAACAGCTTTTATGTGGTGCAAGAATTGAGCTCCATGTGGTCTTCAAGGTCGGATAAAGCTTGATGCATCGGATGAATACCAAATGAAGGCTCCTACATCACTCAAGATACAAACAAAAACTATACGAAGAATAGATACATTTGCGTTCAAATTCATTCGAAGGTTGAATTAAATTCTAATTCGAAATCGTAACACAAAGATCGTTACAATGTAATTGAATTTATTTACAAATGGACCAAATAAAATATATGAATAAAAGTAGTATGTATAATTATATGTTTACAATACTAAATATAAGAAATAAAAAAATACTAAGTATAGTTATATTTACAGTATAAAAAATAAAACATAAATAATAAGTATATCTATACATACATTACTAAATATTAAATATAAACAGATTATGAATAAAATAATAAAGTATATAAAAAGGTGTATAGATGCTAAGAGAAACGGTATTTGAACTATTCTTGAATGCCTTCACAAGTAACAAATTTTAGTAGCATGAGTGGTATAAAAATTAAAGACGAAATGAAATTGCAAGGTACGAAATCGAAAAATGGTTAGTAAACAAGATCGTAAAATTGAACGAAACTTGTATCATTTACATAAACAACTCAAAAAGCAAAGGTTTATATCATAACTCACTAAACATGGCATTTATCATTCTAAATCATGCAATAAAAGATTAGCAATTCACAAATGAGACAAGAATTAAGAATTCAAACTCTTATCCGATTCAACTTCATGATATGATAAACCAAATTCAAAGTGAGCTACAAATTAAACAAATCAAACTCGGGCAGCAACTTCATGTGTATAAAAATTCTCCGAATTTCAACCAAAAAGGTGCATAGATGCAAACAAGAAGACAAAGAAGTAACCTTCATACACCAACATTCCGATTTAGTATTGCAAAAATGCTTCTATAAATCAAAATGTCTTATATAAACCATTGCCAAAGATGGATTCCGAACCAAGCTATACCATTAAACCCGGGGCAGCCATAAATCAATTGATTTTACTTGAGATAAAACTATTTTTCTCGCTTAAACTCAAACAAAAGAAACAATATGTTGCAAACAATGGCTTCTCGGTCAGATTTATACACAAATAAATGCGTCGTTATCGTCACCTTCATTGAAACTAAAATAGAATCCTCATCCAAAGTTCAAGCAAAACAAATTAGCATGGCTGTTCCAAATGGTTTCTTGGTCACATCTTACTCGAATAAACGCGACATAGATATTTGAACCATCATCGAAAACCGATATAGAATCCTCTTATCAACTACTCGTCATAAACCAAACTGAATACTCCAAATGTATGTGTCCATACGGTTTTCAAAACCAAATTGAATTCAAGTTTCGAAACGCAACACAATAAGAAATGCAACAATATATATCCTTAGTTTTCTCGGTTGTATGTACACGCGAGTAAACGCGACATTATCATTAAACCATCATCGAAAATAAAAGTGAAATCCTTATCACAAATTCAAAAGAAAACAAAAATGACATGGCTGCCCATGACAGTTTCTCGGCCAGATCGCGCATAATTAAATGCGGCATCATTGTTAGCCATCATCGAAACTAAACCCAAATTTGAACATAAATCAAAATGAAAACGAACTCCCATTGGGTGAGTACTGAAACTAACATCATGACATAGTTTCTTTCAGCAACAGACTTTCTATCTTAACAAATCAACAAACACAAGTACACACTACTTCTCAGCAGTTATCACAGATTTAGAAATTCAAGCATGAACATATATCCATCTTGTTTTCAAGACAGGAACTCAAATATTCTTTCACACACAGTTGTATCAATTCATATTGGTATTATTGCAACCACTCATCATCAAAACTCGACAAAGATCCGATTTAATGATTAAAAGAAACTAGATCTTACCGAAACGTTGGAAAATCCACAGAAGTCATGCTGCCGGGACGTTGCTGTTGTTGATGTTGAATGATGGTTTACAGTGAAGTTGATGTCGGTTGATTCTGTGATAGAGCAATGACGGCGAGTTGGCCTGCTTGCGGATGTTTAACAGAACGCGTTTCTGGTGACGCTTTGAAGTTGAGCGACGGAGAGAAACGACGAGGCGATTGACGGAGGAAGACGAAGGGAATTACGGTGGGGGTTGGTGAACTTGTATCGAATCGATGAAGGGGGTTAAAGATGCTGGATGTGTAGTGAGAAGCGGCGACAGAGAAGGTTGGAGTTTGTCGGAACAGAGTAGGTGTTACGATTGAATGTTAGGTTGAAGGGGGAGTTAACGGCGAGACGGGGGATTACAGGGAGTTTGGATCGGAGAAGAAGGCGAGGTCGCGGCTGGGAGTGAATGAAGGTGAGACCAGAGAGAGTGATGAGAGGGATGGCGGGTGAAGGACGCAGCTGGGAGATTTCGGCGAGAGCAGTGGAGAGACGGAGGTGGAACAGAGTGAGACAGGGGGTTTATAATGAAGGGGATGAAGGAGATTTTGTTGAATGGAAGGTTGCGGCTGGGTGGAAGAGTGGCGGACAGAGGGTTGAATGGAAGGTTGCAGATTGTGAGGGTTGGCGCGGCTGTTTGGTCACAGTTGAAGGTGGTTTCGTGGTGTTTTTCCGGTGAAGGGCGACGGGAGTTAAGAATGGACGGAGTTAATGGCTCAGCGAGAGAGAGGGTTCCGGTGGAGAGATGGAGACGAGGGTGTTACTAGTGGAGAGGGTGAGTTCTTGGAAACAGTGGGAGTTATGTACAGGATGGAAGGTGAGATGGTAATGAAAGGAGTTGGTGTGTGAGATGTAGCAGATGGGCGTATGGAGAGGGAGATAGAACAAGGTTGAATTGGGTTTCAGATTTTTAACGGATCTCTCCGCCTCTCCGTGTTTCCAATTTTGGCTCCCCTTAACATAAATTATAACACATATATATACCCAATAAATTAGGGTTTGGCAATTTTTGATAATGCCTAAAGTACCTTTATCATAAAATGGCCTAAACATAAAATTGATAAAAATTAATAAGTCCAATATTATTTTTTGTTTGATTTTTTGAGATAAAAATTGGACATCTAAAATTGTTAAAAATGATATAAATTTGAATATTAAATTACCCGAAAAATTAAATGAGCACATTAAAATAAACTACGGGTTTCATAGATTAAAGAAAAATTATTGAAATAATTAAAATTGAAATAAAACGATAATAAAAAATACCTGATTTTTTAAAACACTTACGGTTAAAAACAAATCTTCGAAATGTATCGAAAAATTAGAGAGATCACATTTTCATAATCTAGGCGACACGTAGATTCATAAAGCAGTGAGTTAGAGGCGAAAGTTTGAAATATTTTTCCCACTAATTTTCGTACAATGTCGAATCGCTTTAGCAAATTGCTTGTAAAATCGAAATATTGATATCATCGACATATAATCAACTTAAAATGATGCAAGAAACAGGTAGAGAAACGAAAATGAATGCAGTGGAATAACGGGTATTTCATAACCATAAAATGATGCAAATATCGATTTAAACTAACTTTTGTTCAATTTAAATATTTACGAAATGATGCGATGCAATGAATGAATGATCGTTAATGTCAATGGTCTAATGGACGCTTATGCAGATGAATGAAACCTAAACCAAAATTGATATAGGAGGGCAAATTTTGGGTGCAACATTTCTTTACCATGCCCCAAGCGTATGAACCTTCGGTAATTGCGGAGATCGTGGTTGTAGTCGAACACAATGTCTTCGAGAAGCATATCATGTGGACCATCTCTTCGAGCAAAACCAAACTAACATAGAGCTAAAGAAGGATTGTAGGTAATACCCTTATACCAAGGAGTGGTACATTAGGATCTCCAACGCCAATGAATATGAAGTCTTTTTGAGAGAAAAGACTCTAAACGGATATCCGAAGAGTGACATTAGCCTGAGACCACTTCAACCTTTGCTCGTTCTTCAAACTCGATGGAGGGAGTGCGAAATAAACCACCGGAAAGTAACGGTATACAACACACGAGTTCCTTGTCTCTTAGTAGTACGAGTGTGGAGAGAATGTAGGATGTCTCCAAGTAAAGTAGGAATTGGATTGCGAGTAAGAAACAACTTGATGGCGTTGACATCTATGAATTGATCCGAGAAAGGAATAGAACCAAACAATATATTAACAAGGCCACAATGTCTTCAAATGCATGGAAACTCATAGTCTTGAGGAATTCTCGCTTTATTAGGAACTTAGCAAGTAAACCCTTAACTCGCTCGGTTTCCCAATTGGCTTCAATGTCTCGAGCGCTTTAGATGTAATGTGATGTAATGTCTTCGCACCTAGGAACCTTTTCTAAACCGTGAATGGCATTTGGTCAAGAATAGGTATCCAAGTAGCTTAGAGAACTCTTCCAAGGTAGGAACCAACCGATAATCGGGAATGTAAAGCAATGGTGTTTCGGATCAAAGAACCGGAATAGACGTGCATCATATCTTCTTCAAAACGGAGATAACCAAGTCAAGTAGATAACCATGTGTTTTGGTGAGCCGAGCATGGCCGGAATTTCAAACCAATTCTTTGTGAGACGGTATACCCATGAAGTTGATTCGGATAGTCTTTCTAGAAGCTATAACCCCTACAAAACAGAGCAAAGATAAATCCCTAGGTCCTTGAAATAGTTAGAAATGATATGCAATGTGATGAAGTCATGATGTCATGTTTAGCACACACAAACAACCCACAACCTAGGTTTAAGGCTTGCATGAGGTATAGGTGATTACCCCACCAAAAGTTTGAGTTGGTTCATCCTATCCTATAATAGTAACCTCTAGGAATCTCACATCATTGATCTTTCTCGTAGGCGTTTATTTCATACGACTACCAAGTGGTCGATCGAAAATATCCCAAAAGTCCGATCTCAACGAGCGAGCATCGAGCATCACCCAACCTTAGTCTCCGACCAAAGCCGACCATCCTCACTACCTTCTAATGGCCAAGATGGGTCAATTAAGGTTCTAAAAGTTTAGTTAGTGCTCGATGACACCAATAGAAGCCAAATACTATCCTCAACTTGGAAATGAAGAGTATCGTGACATCCAAAGTTTCACACTAACGTAGCCATCATGTTGACCGCTTCGATACGCCTAACGCCCGATTTATTGCTACTTACCTAAAAGGAAACCGGATCCGTGTAGGATCCCCACAAATATAATACCCAGCAACCCTTAAAGATAAAGCAAGCAAGTCAAAAAGCAAAGAAAATGATCTAAAAATCCTTAAGGCATTCTCTTTAGGGTGTCTCTCAAAGAAATCGCCATGTGAATCGACTTTGAGATTTTATATCGGATAGCAAGAGTCGCCACCGACTTTCTTTTATCCAATTAAGGAAGGTAAAAGTACGTAAAAGACCTTCGTTAGATTCTCGAGTAAGGGAGAAGGTTATGAAGGTATTAGCACCTCTTTCCATCAGTAGTTATCTACGGGCTCTTAGTTGCTCTTAGATCACTTTAAAATTGTGCTTTCTGTGTGTTTGACAAAAATGTTTTAAAAAAGGCATTTCGCTTTGAATTTTTAATGATTCATGTAGGAATGTATACAAAGTGTTCAGAAATGTTTCGTTCTTTGAAAAAAGTTTGAACTTTGACAAAAAAGTGTGAGGTGTTAAAAGTATTTTGATAGAGCAAGCAACTAAAAGTCTTATTACCTACTAAGAATTGGTCTTTTTCGTGTTATTTTATCGTTTTAGAATAGTGCTATCCATACCATTAGTTGGTAGGTAACCCTATTCATTGGATGCGGGACATTCGAAGGGACATCGGATGGTCATAGAAGGCAACTCAGGAAGTGTCCTAGCACATCTGAAGGACTATCATCATTTTGAGGCGACAATCGAGGGTCAATATCATGTATTGGAGGCGACATCGTGGGTCTTATGATCTTTGTATCGAAGGGACTATGATGATTTTTTTGAAGGCGACGGTGCTAGAATACCTCTACGCTTGAGGACTTGACCATTTGAATTCAGAAGGCAACGAGAGAATTACCCAAGGGGTGAAAGAGTGTGTTGATTTCAAGTACTTTATCTTGGAGTTATGAGTGATCTATGTCCAATTTTATCTTGCCATACACTAATTACTAGCGTTTATAGGAAAGGAAATTGTGAAATGTAAAGTGCAAAAGATAAATCCTACTATACATTAGCAGATACATAATTGAAAAAAAGTCCTAATTAAACTATTACATCCCATAGGCAATTACATAATTGAAAAAGAAAAGCGATAAAAATCGTCCGAAACGGTATAACCTGTGAAAAGATGCAAAATCGGAAAACGGAAGAAAATTGCGTAAGAGGAAAATGTTAGTAAAAATAAGTATTTTTGAATGAGAAAAAGTTTTCATGCTAATAATGACATTAATATGCTAAAATAATTTTTTGGGAATTTTTGGAGTTAATTTGATAATTAAAAAACAATTAAAAGCCATTTAAATGATAAATTAGCAATTAAATTAAATATGCATGCAAAAATAATATTTTTAATTTTAAAAATTAAATAAACACTTTTTTGATGATTATACAAAAAATAAATATTTTTGGTGTTTTTTAAATGCACGATAAAAATATTAGATGATAAATTAAAATGCATGGAAAATATTAAAAAGAAGAAAATATGAAAATATAAGAAAATGTTAGTTTTTCAAACTTGTAAAAATCATGGTTGGGATTCAACCGGACCTTCCTTCACAACTGCTGCCACGACTAATCGAGCTAGAGCGCCCACGTGTTTAGAAAATACAACGAATTGTTTTTAAACGAAAACGCCTCCTGGGAATTCAAATTCACGCGCGAAGAACATCATCTTCTCCGTTTGAATTCTGGGAATTTTGCGTCGGCCTTGGTTCGACGCTATTTCGCATTTCTAAAATCTCATACACGTAATATAAATGCATTGTGAGTACATGAATCGATTGCAAATTGAATTCTAAACACGATGGTGGTGGTCTTTTTGTCCAATTTAACCGATTTAGGAAAACCCCAACCGTTCGTGAAAAACCCTAATCATGGTAATTCGTGTTTTAGGCCATGGAAATGCAATTAAACCATCCGTAAAGCTTGCAAACTTCAAACTAAACACAAAACAAACAACATAACATGTTAAAAATGCATGATAAACAAAATTCAATTTTTGAAAAAGTGTGACAAACGGAAATCGTATTTGCTTGATTCTTGATGTTTTTGAGTGATGTAAGGGTCTGGATCGATTCTAAAGACCTCAAGGAATGCAATGAGATGCTTGGAATCAACTGAATCGAGCTAGAACTGTGGCTGCAAGTTGCTTGAAGGGCACGGTTTTTGAATTAGGTTAGGTTTCAAGCAATTTTTCCGTTTCTTTCTTGTGTGATAGGCATTGTGTATTTATAATGGATGAAAATTATCGATTTGAGGAACAAATAATCATCAATCAATGTAAAGATTATTTGATTTTGTACAAAATCAAATCTTATCTTTTGATCAATTTTCATCAATTCCTTGCCAAATCAAAACCAATTTCGAAATTGATGCCTTTTTGGTGAGTTGTTTGGACCTCAAGGATGAGAGAAAAATCAATTTGCATTTAATTTTGATTTTATACCTTATTTTTTAATTTAATTTGTATTTAAATGAATAAAATCCAAATTAAATAGAAAAATAAAGTTAAAATTCGTGGCATTGGGCTTGGTTGTTCCAAATTGTCTTAGGAACAAGTTTGAATGAAGAAAAACTAGGCCCATTTGCAAAATTCTTGATTTTTACAAGTATCTCTCTTTGTGCACCTTTTCAAAAATGTCCAACTTGTGCAATGTATTTTGCTCAATTTTCCACATTTTGAGTGTTCTTGGAATTTTAGAAAGCTCTAATGTCCTCTAACCAACCTCTTTGGTTTCATCTCATTTGAGTTTCCATGCTCAATAAATCTTCAAAACAAAATGTTGACTTTTTGTTGACTTTGGAAAGGACCTGTAATGTTTTGATCCATACCTTCCAAATGAAGCATTTTTTGAACATTCTTGTGAGACATGAAGTTGTAGAGAATTGAATTTCCTTCAAAATGAGAGTTGGTGGAAAATTTTGAGAAAGTATGAAGAAGTTATGCTACCAAAGTTCAGTTGACTTTTCACTAAAAAACCCTAATTTGGAAAGTTTGACTTTTGAGCAAATTTTGAGTTTTCTTGATGAATCATGATCAACCCTTGATCAAATGATGAATGTATTTTCAAAATGATAATGTTGACCAAAAATCAGGAAATTTGACTGTATGTTGACCATAGTTGACTTTTTGTCCAATACAACTGATTTTCAACCATCTAAGCAATTGCCTGAGGAAACTTGACTTGTAAGGCTTGAAACTTGACATGGAGAATCTTTGAAGCATATGAGGAGGCAAGATGACCATTGGAGATGTTGGAAGTCCATCTGGATCTGATAATTGCCAAACCCTAGTTTGGGTTGATTATCTAGGAGAGGGTTTGTCTGATCAACTCTTGAGGAACTGAGCATGGATGTATGAAATATCTTGAGAAGTAGGAGGGCAATTTTGGGTATGACACATTCGCATAAACATTGCATTATCATAGCATAACATGTCATAACAGTACATTGAAGATTGTTTTCTCATTTTCTCGCTATTTATTTTAGTAAATGGTTTGAACAGTTGTCAAAGATCTCCGTGCTCGTAATGCCTGGGCCCAAGAGATGTTCACCACCTTGGTCCAGGCCAAGAAGATATAAAGAAGCTCACCAACAAAAGAAGGTCATTGGTGTTCTCAACATGGGAAGACGTCACAAAGGTGGTCCTAAAGTACCGGATAGAGTTCTCGAAGGAAGTGTCAAGACCGAGGGAAGTGTCAGCAACGAGACGCACTGCATGAGCCCGAGAAGAAGGAAGAAGATTATGAGAAAGATCAAGATTTATGAGGATGACAAATACAAACAACTTGACACCGTCTCTAATGTGGAAAATCAAGATGTCCGGCTGAATTTTGATGATCCGAGTCTTGTCCTCGTGTGTTGATTCCTCCCAAGTTCAAAGTTCCTACTTTTGCCAAGTATGATGGCATGTCTTGTCCAAGTCGATCCAAGTCCTATGTTCGTAAGATCAATCCTCATAATCGATGACAGAAAGTTGTGGATGCATTATTTCAAGAGAGTTTGTCCGAACTCAATTGAGTGGTATTATCACTAGATAGTGACCAGATCCGCATTTCTGGAGTGACTTAGCGGATGCTTTCTATAGGCGATGAGTATAATTCTAAATTGGCACCCACCGCATGCAACTACAGCATGTCTATGGGCCGTGATGAGAAATTCAAAGAGTATGCTCGAAATGGAGACCTAACAGTGCAGAGTTCAACCACCTCTTGTCCAATGGGAGTTGGTTGATATGTTTATGGGAACACCGACATGCCCATTCTTCAATCATCCGATTGAAATTCTTCACCGGATTCACCGAGCTGATATTGACAGAGAGCGTATTGAAGCCGGTATCAAGAGTGGAAGATCTGTGCAGAGTCGTCCTCAAATGTGCAAGAGATCTTTCGGTGGTAAGAAAGAAGCCAATGCCGTATGGTCGGGGTGCCGCCAAGACCGATCGCATTAACTGTGAGGGTTGTGATCTCCAATCCTACATCAAGATAACCTCGCCGAGACAATGCTGCGAGCGAACGCGCCACTAAGACAACAAAGATCAACATGCCATTGTCGCAAGCCTTGCAACACATGTTGAAAGCAGAGCTGACACTGAGGGATCCTCCTCGAACATCAACACTTCCTCTCCAAGATATAATCCTAATGCTAGTGTGCTTACCATTCCAATGTCCTGTGGCACGATAATCGACAATCGTTGGGCTCGACAAAATTCAAGATATGATCAAGCTAAATAGATTGAGTTTGATCCTCTTGTGAGACTCGAACGTGATCAACACGCCTATGCCTAACCATGACAAAAGTTCCAATGCTATTGGCGAATGCTTATGTTTTCAACATAGATGACTTGACCATTCCTCCGATGATCAAGTAGAAGAATTTGTTGAAGTCGGTGTCAATCCAGATGCCTGAGAATCTGGTGCCCATCTGCGCCCTGACGGTTGTGCTTGGTTGAAAAGACGTATTCGGTGCATGATGGATAACCGCAAAGTGCTATTTCGAAACCTTCACCCACGAGGAGTTGTGTGAAGACTTGTCTAAGAATCAAGATCAAGATGAGTGAAACTGTATCTAAGTATGATACCTTGGGGCAGCAAGGGAAGTTTGATTACATGGTGAAGTACATTGCCTCAAAACTACAAAATTCCTATTGAAGATGTTAAGGCAACTTGGATAGGGTGGTGACGATTTCAAAAGACTATGCCGATGTAAACACAATAAGGATTTCCTCTCCGATCCTCGGGCCTAGAGTGGCACCTCTTATCATTACTTCCTAGACCGCCATATTCCTCGACAAAGCTATCCTTGGAACTATGGGTGAGGTTTACTATCATGCGTCAAGCAAGACCCTCTAACTATCGAGGATCTTACAGTTAAGCTACCATTCCCGACATTGACAACATCACCGAATCAAGTAAAGTGATCGAACCGGAAGAGTGTTTTCCGAGATCTCTCCAAAAGACACCACCCGACTACATTCCAACTATTCAACCGCTCCCGAGACGCGAGGAAAGAACGATGACTCATCTCGGCCTTCTGAAGTACCAAAGGAAGTTGTGAAGACACCTCCAAACAAGAAATGGAGGAAATTTTAAGATTATCAAGAGTGACTACAATGTTGTGGAACAGTTACGACTCCGCCCAAGATCTCCATGCTTGCTCGCTTTGTGCTCGAGGCTCATGCTAAAGCCTTGTGAAGTTTCAAGAATGCTCACATACCGCAAGACACTACTACCGATCAATTTGAAGTTTGTATTGCTAGCACCGCTGCCAACAACGGCCTAGGTTTCTTTGATGTCGATTTGACTCGTCGAAGGGAACACAACAAAGCCTTGCACGCTCCTCGTTGAATGCAAGGGCACTACATTATCTCATGTTTTGGTGGATATCGCCTTGCTCAATATCCTAACCAAGAATGCTTTCTCAATCGACTTGATGTTGAAGGATTGGTTCAAGCCCAGTGACATTAGAGCTTTTGATGGTTCTAACAAAGACTTGGAGAGCTTCATTCTACCCGTAAAGTCGGCCCTGACTTTGATTCCACTTTCTTTGTCATGGACATCCGTCACTTACTCTGCTACTTGGACCTTGGATACATGGGGCAGGCGTTGTTACCCCACCGCATCGGTGAAGTACCCAAAGGAAGGTTGTTACAAAGATGTGGTGAAGAGGAATATATGGTCACCATCTCATAAATATTCCGATATCTCGAGATGGAAGGTGAATTCTTCAAACTCCCGTCAAGCTACAATTCCCAGAGTCATGCCCCTGACTCTACATTTGCAGCCCTTAATTGGATAAAATAAAAGTCGGTGGCGACTCGCTATCCGCAGATTTGGATACAAAAATCCTACAAAGTCGGCTTCACCGTATCACGTAATGGCGACTACTGGGATTCCACCCTAAGAGAGAATTGCCTTAGGGATTTCTAGATAACCTTTATTGCTTTTGTTTGACTTGTATGCTTTATCTTTAAGGGTTGCTTGGGTACTATATTGTTGGGGATCCTACACCGGATCCGGTTTTTTAGGTAAGTAGCATTAGATCATCGCGACCGTTAGACGATAACCACGCACAACATGATTTGGCTAATCATCAATAACTAAACTTTTAGAACCTAACTGACCCATCTTGGCCATTAGAAGGCAGTGAGATGGGCTTGGTGTAGACCGAGGTTGGTTGATACCGATGCTACGCTCATTGAGATTAGACTTTTGGGACATTTTCGATCGACCACTTGGCGTCAGATTGAAATAAGCGCCACAAGAAAGATCTATGATATGAGATTCCTAGAACCCTAAGCATTATTATGGACGTGATGAACCAACTCAAACTTTTGGTAGGGTAATCACCTATACCTCATGCAAGCCTTAACCCTAGGCTCATTGTGAATTGTTTGTGTGCAAACATGACATCATGACATCATTTCATTGCATATCATTTCTAACTATTTCAAGGACCTAGGGATTTATCTTTGCTCGCTTTGTAGGATTATGGCTTTAGAAAGACTATCCGAATCAACTTCACGGGTATCCCTTCTCAACTCAAAGAATTGGTTTCGTAAATTCTTGACCATGCTCAGCCATCAAAAGACATGGTTATCTACTTGATTTGGTTATCTCCGGTTTTGAAGAAGATATGATGCATGTCCTATTCAGCTTTTTGATCCAAACACCATTGCTTTACATTTCAGATTATCATTGGTTCCTACCTTAGAAGAGTTCTCTAAGCTACTGGGATACCTATTCTCGACCAAATGCCATTCACCGTTTGAAAAGGTTCCTAAGTTCAAGACATCGCATCCGCCTTACATCTTAAGCGCCGACATCAAGCCAATTGGGAAACCAAGCGGAGTTGGTTTACTTTCCAAGTTCTTAATTAAGAAAGCCCAGAATTCTCAAAGTTATGAGTTTCATGCATTTGAAAACATTGTGGCCTTGCTAATTTATGGTTTGGTTCTATTTCCTAACTCGGATCATTCATCGATATCAATGCCATCAAGTTGTTCTCCCCAATCCCGTGTCTACTTTACTTGAGATATTCTACATTCTTCCACACTGCATTACTAAGAAACAAGGAACTCTCATGTGTCATACAATTGCTACTTCAAGGTGGTTTATTTCGACCTTCCTCCATCAGCTTTTGAAGAATGAACAAAGGTTGAGATGGTCTCAAAGGATGATGTCACTCTCATTCAGATATCCGTTGGAGCTTTTCTCTCAAAAGGACTTCACCTTCATCGAGCCGTGTGGAGAATTCTCAATGTACCACTACTTGGTATAAGGGGAGGTATTACTACAACCCTTCTAGCTCTACTTGGTTTTGCTCAAAGATGGTCCACATGATATGCTTCTCCAAGACGTTGTGTTCACCTACAATCACGATCTCCGAATTATCGACGAAGGTTTATACATGCTGGGGCATGGTAAAGAAGACCGATACCAAGACTTTGGGGCACCAACTCTATTCCTTGGGAACCCACTCTCAAATGGGTGCGAGCTCGAAACAAAACCTCATGATGCCATTCACTGGTTCTACCGTAATTATGGAACTCGTTGCTATAGGTGACGACCATGTCGTTTCTCCATCCCGACATGCCACCGATTTTGAAGACTTGAAGAGATCCCGGATTCAACTAAAAGAAGAGGATACCTTGAAGCTCAATGCTATGCAAGTGAGAAGAAAGTTCTAGAGTTGACAAAGCTACTTCATGAGGAGCGAAACATCAACGCCACATCGGCACCAAGAGGAAGCGCCATGGGAGACTTAGAGCTTTAGGATGTTTATGTTTTTTATTGCTTTGAACTATCTCTTGTACTTAAAAAGAAAAGAATAATAATGAGAAGTACTAATAAATGTTTGTTCATTGTTTAACAAATTTAAATCTCTTTAGGTCCTTGAAAACATTGCATTGCATTCGATAAACATTGCATATCATAGCATAACATTGCATCGTGTACATTGAGATTGGTTTTCCATTTGCTCGCTATTTATTTTAGCAAATGGCTCTTGAACAGATCACAAAGATCTCCGTGCCTTAATGCCCGGCCAAGCAGATGTTCACCAACTTGGTCCAAGGCCAAGAAGATTTGAAGAAGCTCATCAACAAGAAGAAGAAGGTTGTTGATCTCCTCAACATGGGTAGACGCTTCAAAGGAGGTCCTAAAGTGGTCACCAGATCGAGCTCCCAAGGAAGTGTCCATACCGAGGGGAGTACCAAGGGTGATGAAGGAGCAAATGTGAGCCAAAGAAAGGAGGAGAGGATCATTCGATTATGGCCAAGACTGAGGAAGATGACAAGTACAAGCAACTGAAGACCGTCTCAATGTCTGGAAAACCTGAAGATGTCCCGCTGAATTTGATGATCCGAGTCTTGTTCCCCGTGTTGTGATTCCTCCCAAGTTCAAAGTTCCTACTTTTTCCAATATGATGGCATGTCTTGCCCTAAGTCGCATTTGAAGTCCTATGTCCGTAAGATCAATCCCCACACCGATGACGTAAAGTGTGGATGCACTATTTTCAAGAGAGTTTGTCCTAACCCATGGAATGGTACTATCACCAGAGAATGACCGTGATCCGTACTTGGAGTGACTTAGCGATGCTTTCATGCATAAAGATGAGTACAATGTCGAATTGACACCCACTGCATGCAACTACAAAGCATGTCCATGGGTCGACGAGAAGTTCAAGGAGTATGCCTGTAAGAGAGATTTAGCAGTAGTTCAACCACCCTTGTCCAATAGGGAGTTGGTTGATATGTTTATGGGAACACCGACAGCTGCTTCTTCAATCATCCGATTGGAAATTCTTCATCCGGATTCACCGAAATGATATTGACAGCGAGCGCATTGAAGTCGGTATCAAGAGGGAAGATCCATGTAGTCATCTTCAAATGCTACAAGAGATCTTTGGTGCTAAGAAAGAAGCCACTGTATGGTCGTAAAAGCCAGCCAAGACCGACCGTGTTCAACTGCGGGGGCATTGTGATTCCAATCCTACATCAAGACAACTCAATGAGACAACGCGCAGAGCGTAACGCGCCACTAAGATAGTTTACGAAGATCAACATGCCATTGTCGCAAGCCTTGCAACACATGTTGAACGCAGAGCCGACACTTGAGGGATCCTCCTCGTAATGTCAACACTTCCTCTCCAGTACAATCCTAATGCTAAGTGTGCTTACCATTCCAATAGTCACAGATAATCGACAATTGTCGGCTCAAGAACAAGATTCAAGATATGATCAACTAAGGATTGAATTTGATCCTCCCGCTGAGACCAATGTGATCAACGCTACCAACCATGACAAGAGTTCCAATGTTGGGGATGATACTTATGTTTTCAGATGACTTGACCATTCCTTTGATGACCGTTAAGAAGAATTTGAGCCGGTCAATCCAGATGCCCAGAGAATTGTCGCTATGCCCATCCGCCCGATGGTTGTGCTTGGTTGAGAAGACGTGGTTCGCGTATGGATAACCGAGATACTAAAAACCACCCGTGCGTAAGCGTGTGAAGAAATGTCTAAGTTGAAGATTGAGAACAACTGCACTATCCGTCTGGGATACCTGGGGCCCAAGTGAAAGTATGATTACATGGTGAAGTACAACTTCCCCGAGTAGTTACAAGATTCCTATTGAAGATGTTAAGGCGACCGGACGGGTGACGATTTCCTAGACATGTCGATGTTAACACGATAAGGATTTCCTCCACGATCCGTGCTCAGAGTGGCGCCTCATTATTACTTCTCCAAGACTTGTTCCATATTCCTCTCGACAAAGCTATCCTTGGAACTATGGAGTCGATGTTTACTATCATGGCGTCAAACAAGACCTCTCACTCCATTAAAGATCTTATCAACAAGTTTCTATTCGACATCGACAACATCACCCGATCAAGTAAGGTGACCGTAATCGGAAGGGTATTCTTCCAGATCTCTCCTCCAAAAGACACCGCGACCAACAGATTCCAGCCTACTCAATCAATATCCCTACTAGAGGGAAAGAACCGACTCATCCCCGCCAACTGTATACCAAAGGAAGTTGTCAAGACACCTCCAAACAAGAAATGGAGGAAATTCAAGATCATCAAGAGATTATAATGTTGTGGGAATGCTTAGACAGCACTCCAAGATTTCACATGCTCGCTTTGCTCTTGTGCTCCGAGGCTCACGCCAATGCCTGGTGAAGTTTCAAGAATGCTCATGTACCGCAAGACACTACTAATCACCGCCTGGAAGCCCATTACGCCGGTCAACGGCCTAGGCTCGATGTCGATTTGATTCTCCGGAAATAACATAACAAAGCCTTGCACATCTCGTTGAATGCAAGGGTACTACCGTCTCATGTTTTGCTGACACCGCTCGCTCAATATCCTACCAAAACGCTTTTGATCGGCTTGATGTCAAGGGTTGGTTCTAGACCCAAGACATTATCGTGAGAGCTTTTGATGGTTCTAAGCAGTACGGAGAGCTCATCACTGTTAAAGTCGGTCCCCGCATTTTTGATTCCACTTTTGTCATGGACATCCGTCCCAGCCTTATTCTTGCCTACTTGGACGCCTTGGATACATGGGGGCAGTGCACGCTTACCCTCTACCCTACACTGTCAAATATCCTATGAAAGGGAAGGTTGTCACGATGTGGTGAAGAAGAGTATATGGTCACCATCTACTCATTCCGCTATCTTGAGATGGAAGGTGAATTCTTCGAGACTCCCCGCTGCTTTGAACACAATCAGAGTCGGCCCGCTGACTCTCCCACACCCTGAAAGCACGCAAGCCCAGGATGCCTCACCGGATCAAGCTGCTGAACAAGGAGGTAGTAGCATATTTGGGTCACCCTCGATCTTCCTTTCAAACGACAAGACCGGTTTAGGCTTCACCATCAAGGGTCGAAGATGATACGCCGCGAACGTGCGCCAACTTCCTTCCGACGCCCGTAGTGGAATCCATGCTATGAAGACTTACACAACGGCTTTCGACATCGAAGTGGATCTTCCCAACCTGCATCATGGGCTCAAGAATTGAAGACCAAGACGCCATACCAATCTCCTTTAGCCGTGAGTAATTGTTTTGTTTTGTTTTGCTTTTCAGATTTCTTTATGTTTTGAACAATAAACTTTGAAAGCCTAGTGCCTTACCCGGGCATCATGGCTCGTTTAAGAGGGTTATTATCCGTCGTTTATGTATTTTCATTCAATAAATGCTGGACTTTGCATTGAATTGTTTGTTTTCTTTACTTTATCACCCTTCAAAAGCTATGTTTCTTACACACACCCACGTGATACCCAGAATCACCGAATCTCAACAATAAAATGCTAGTGCTAAATATGACTTCGATAATCCGATCTACCAAGCCGAAGACAAAGTGAGGAAGATTGTGAAGTGCCAGGAGAACTGCCGTGACCGCTACAGAAGAAGAGCGAGATATGCCAAGAAGAAGAGCAAGTTGAGGTTGTGAATTTGGGTATCGACGAAGATGTAGAGAGATCAAGATAGGAGCCGGTCTTGAACAAAGTGGTCAAAAGAAAGGTTGGTTCGTATGCTACGAGACTACATTGAGGTTTTGCTTGGTCATAAGACATGCTGTGGTTGACATTGATATCGTGGTACAGATTGTCAGACAAAAGAAGGTTTTCTCCCAGTGAAATGTATAGTTCACGTATCGTCCCGAGATGTCGAGAAAATCAAAGTCAAGGCAAGCGGCTCAACACCGGTTTCCTAGCCGCTACCTCCTATCTCGGGTTGCTAATGGTACCTGTACCTAAGAAGGATGGCAAGGTACTAATGTGTGGATTACGTAGATCTAAACAAAGCGAGTCCGAAGACGATTTCCCACTTCCTCATATTGATGTTCGTTGACAATACCGTCAACAGGTTTTCCTTCATGGATGGTTTCTCCGGTTACACCGATCAAAATGGCTCCCAAGACATGAGAAGACTACTTTTGTTACACAAAGGCACTTTTTGCTACTGCCGGAATGAAGAACTGCCACTTATCGCTATGACATTATTTCATGACATGATTCATCACGAGATAGAGGTCCGTACGCCGACGGCTACGATAGTCTCGATCGCACCGGTGAAAGAACACTTGGTCATCTGCGGAAACTATTTGACTGAGTTGAAGAAGTATGATTGAGACCCAACCAACTGCACCTTTAGTGTGATCCGAAAACTCTTAGGTTTGTTGTCGTGGTAAAGGTATTGAAGTTGATCCCGCCAAGGTTAAAGCTATTCAGAGATGCCCCGCACGTAGAAGGAGGTCGAGGTTTCTGGACGATTGAACTACATTGCCATTCATTGCAGGCAATCTTATGTGAGCCAATCTTCAAGTTACACAAGATCATAGTAGAATGGAACGACATCATGATCGCTTTCGACAAAATCAAGGAGTACCCAAAATCCTCCTATCCCATGCCAAGGAAGATTATCATGTAATTACAGCATTAGAGAACTCAATGGTGTGTGTTGGGGCAACATGACGAGTCCGTCGGTAAAGAGCATGCAATATACTACCTTAGCAAAAGTGCCGACCGACCTGTGAAACAAGATATCACAAAATGAGAAAACTTGCAACGCTTTCTTAGCCGCCGACTAAGACAAGATATGTTGACTACACTACCTTGTTGATTTCAAGATGGATCCAATAAAATACATCTTTGAGAAACCAGCTCCTAAGAATAAAAGATGGCAATGATCTTGACCCGAATATGACATCCAAGACACTTCTTTAAAGCGATCAAAGGAAGTGGTAGCCATCATTTGGCTCATCAAGTTTGTATATCACCATCGTATTCGAATTTCCGTATGAAGATGTTCTACTAGTTACAGATTATAAGAACCGTGCCTGCATTTAAGGACCCCGAATAAGGATCCCGATGGACTATGGTCTTTGATGGACCTCAAACGCATTTGCAATGGCATTACGCCATCATTACATCCTCGGTAGCGACACACGCCTTTCACCGCCGATTATGTTTTAGTTGCACTAAAATAAGCAGCCACATGGGTCTTAAAGTCATGATTGACTTAAGAATCAAATTCTTGCAAGTATATGGAGACTCACCAGTGATCGGTGCATTAAGGGCGAGGGATACAAAGCATCCGGATCTCATTCCATATCGAGCATGTTCGAGTTTGATTCCTTGCTTTAAGAGATCACTTTCAATCATATTCATAGAGAATCAGTGTGGCGGCGGGCTACTATGTCGCTCTATGTTCAAGGTCGATGGGACAACGAGGCTCCCTGTGATCATCATTGAGAAGTTTGGACGAACCAACAGATGTTGTGAGCTTGACGTAAGAGAAACCTTGGTACTACGATGTGAAGAGGTATCTTGAGACTCGTGGAATATCCCGCAGGGGCATCTCAACGATAAGAAGTTCATGAGAAGACGGCATCCAAATTCTTCCTCAAAGAATCTTATCTATATAAGCCGCAACCACGACTTGTGCTTACTCCACTGGTAGACCGTAAACAAGAATGCGTATCATGGAAGAGTTACATGAAGGCTAATTTGGTACCCACTCCAAAGGGACACACCATGGCTAAGAAGATTTTGAGAACAGTTACTATTGGTCTACCATGGAAGTCGATTGTCACCGCCACGCCGATCTTGTCGGTGCGCCGACGATGCCGACAAAGTACACGACTTGTAAGATCTTCTCGAATGTTTTAACGTCTCCTTGGCCTTTTGCAATGTATGACATGATCGAGTGAAATGCCCACTTCCAATGGACATCGCTTTCATCCTTGTGGCAATAGATTATTTCACCAAGTGGGTAGAAGTGTCAGACACACCGTTACCAAGAATGTTGTGGCTCGATTCATCAAACATAATCTTATCCGCCCGGTATGGCACTCTGAAAGGATTATCACGTATAACTTCCAATCTCAACAACAAGATGATCACCGAACTCCGCACGCAGCTTCAAGATCAAACATCACAATTCATCTCCTTATCGGCCTAAGATGAATGGCATGAAGGAAGCCGCCAACAAGAACATTAAGAAGATTATACTGAGAGATGACTTACAAAGATTGGCATGAAATGTTACCATTTGCTCTTCATGGTTATCGACTACAAAGACGAACATCAACTCCTTCTCTAGTATACGGTAAGGAAGTCACCCATCGAGGTTGGGAGCATCCTCAACCGTGAGTCCTGTGAGGCAGTTAGGCGAAGATGATTGGGTCCGATCGCCACCGATTAATTTGATTGATGAGAAACGACCGTCCATCCGCCACGGACATGATTTATCGAAACGAATGATCGAGCATTTAACAAGAAGGTCAAGCAACCGAGTCTACCAAGTTGGTGATCTAGTAGTCAAGCGATCATTCTTCCACAAGGTGATCCCTAGGGCAATGGACTCCCATCTATGAGGGACCGTTTGTAGTCAAGACAGTATTTTCGCGGAGCTAGCTTAGCACCATGGATTGCGAAGACTTCCACACCACGGAATCTGACATAGTCAAAAATACTACATGACAGAGACATAGGGTCGACGAGCCTAGCAAAATAAGGGCATCCGCGAACCAAAAGGTTCGCAAAAGTTAAGGATATATAAAACATAAACTTACAAGCTCTAAAACCCAAAAGGCGGTCATGTAAGGGTATCCGGTAGACCGAAAACCGAAGGGCGGCTCCACAAAGTTAGATTTAAGCGACGACTATGTCTTTTTCGGATCACCGCTTCCGGACTACCAATCAAGATTCAAGATTCAAATGGCGAAGATCGTCTACTCACTTTCTCTCAAAGGAGATGAGATAGTCGAAATATATGAGTACTAGCATAGTTGGAACTTAAGCTAGATCAAGCTTCCACATAACTTTTTACCTTTCTGTGTAAAACAATACATACCAATTTTCTCAAATGAACGCAAGTTTCTTTCTCACAATTTTTGTTGTTGTCGTTGTAATAAGTCCAACGTTTGTTTTGAATGACTATACGATTTGACAATAAGAATCTAATCAAACATACGAAAATGAACATTCAAAAATCATTGATTTAATGAAGTCACCAAATAGTTCCCCACAGAGCATAAAAGAGTCACTCACAACACACCTTCCCAGCGGAGTATATGTTAATTCACAAGCAAGGTGATTCCACTCAACCGAGCAATGTTACATCGTCTCAAGCGGTAACACCTCACCCCCGTCCGAGATATTTATCCCCATGATATCTCTCGTCCCTTCTTTTTCCCGGTAGCGGTACCCGAACTTATGGATAGTACTGAGAAACATACACCTTTATTCCCCAAATGAGATTACAATGCACTTTGACTCTTCTAGCTTGGCCTCTCAAGAACCATCAAATGCTTCCAACGAGATCTACACTCGGAATCCCAAGAGAGCGCCTCCTAAATTCCCTCGGGATCTACATACAAGGTCCCCAACAGATCGCCTCCCGACTCTCCTCAAGTAGGTCTATGAGATCTCCAACAACGGTCAACCCTACCTTCTCAACAATGTCTAGGCCCAAGACTTGGTCAGAGCAGTGCAATTGAGGATATCTTTCTCCTTCAAAAAGGGTTCTCACCCACTAATTCCCCAAGTGTAGTCGAAATCAACAGAGCATCCCACCTTCTTCAAGATGGATATGTTTTGAAATATCACAACATTCATCATTTATACATTTCATAAAGTCATAATTCATGCATATGTCATTCATATGCATCATGCATCATACTTTGCATAAAACTAACGAATATTCTATCAAAGTTTCTCTTGTTTTCTCCAAAAACAATGTACCACTTCCTGATAAACAGTCCAGGATTAAGCCCCGAGCCGATCGAAAACTATCCGAAGACCGTCGCAGCAGTCCAGATTGCCCCGAGCCGACGGAAAACTATCTCGAAAGACCACACCCACGACCGGGTCCAGATTAAGCCCCAACCGACGGAAAACTATCCGAAGACCACCTCTGGTTATCCTCGATAATGTGCAATGGATCAACACCATGCACAACAACGGAAGCTATCCACATTTTTGCCAATTACAATCTCCCCGAGTAATCAGACGTAAGATTTATTCTGATTCCTTATTATCAATGAAGAACTACAGAGTCTAGCGCGTTCGACTCATTGCCTTGGATGGCATCTTAAGCCCATCTCCGATCACTTATCATCAAAGGCTTCACTTCGAATGCTGCATATATGGTTAAAAATCAATACAAACCAATAACCTCATTCAAGGTGAACACAAAGTCTAACGACGACTCCCTTCGGATGGCATCTTAAGCCCATCTCCTGCTCCTTCCAGACGCTCATGCACTCTAGCGCATTTACCTATTCCCCAAGATCGACCTTTCCAGATGGCTGCTCAAGCCCATCTCCGCCTCCTATTCACAACCTCGAGTCTAGCGCACGACTTGCCCTCAAATGTCTCCAACTTCTCAAATGGCATCTGTAAGCCCATTCCGCATCATCCACCAACCATGAAAGTAAATTTTCGGTGTACTGGGTGTTCAATCATCTTCACCTCCTGTGTCGCAAAAGAAGCATGTCAATCTAACCTTCCAAGACAAGAAGATTGAACAGGGCTGTCATACCCCAAAATTTGCCTCCATCTACTCAAGAGATTTATACATCCATACTCAAGGATTCCTCAAGAGTGATCGACAAACTCTCCTAGACAATCAACCCAAACTAGGGTTTGGTATCTCTCAAGTCAAGATGGATTTCCAACATTCCAATGGCCTCATGCCTCCTCATATGCTTCAAAGATTCTCCATGTCAAGTTTCAAGCCTCACAAGTCAAGTTTCGGACAATTGCTCGATGGTTGAAAATCGGTGTATTGGACAAAAAGTCAATCGTGGTCACACAGTCAAAACTTCTGATTTTTGGTCAACATCCTCATTTTGAAGTAAATTCATCATTTGATCAAGGGTTGATCATGATTCATCAAGAAAACTCAAGATTTGCTCAAAAGTCAAACTTTCTAAATTAGGTTTCTAGGTGAAAAGTCAATCGAACTTTGACTGATCATAACTTCTCATACTTTTCAGAAATTTTTCCACCACCTCTTGTTTTGAAGGAAATTCAATTTCTACAACTTCATGTCTCACAAGAATGTCCAAAAATGCTTCATTTGAGAGGTAGCTCAAAACATTACAGTCATTTTCAAAGTCAACAAAAGTCAACTTTTGTTTTGAAGATATATTGAGCATGGTAACTCCAAATGAGATGAGACCAAAGACATTGGTTAGAGGACTCTTAGAGCTTTCCAAAAAGTCCAAGAACACTCAAAAATGTGGAAAATTGAGCAAGATACACCATTCAGAAGTTGGGCAATTTTGGACAATGCATAAAGGACATATTGGTCAAATTGCAAAATTTTCCAAATGGGCCTATAATCTTTTGATCCAAACTTGTTCATGACAATATTTTTGACCCATAAATGCTTGGCCATGGCAATTTTCTATTTTATTGATTTTATTTTGAATTTTAGAACATTTAATTCAAAATTAAATTATATAAAATATGAAAATCATATTTTTCCAAAAAGGCTGATTTTATATGTTCCTTGAAGTCCAAGAAAGCCCACACCATTTACCAAATTGTGTGAAAGCCATGGCATTGATGAGAAAATCATATTTTCAAAATTTGATTTGTTTTCAAAGAAAATATTTGCACATCAATGATCCAATCTTTTTTTCACTCTTTGCCTTCCAAACCTCTTCTATAAATTGCCAAAGATTGTGAATAACAAGAGGAGGAAACCTAGCTCAAGCCAAACCCTTATTTTGTCAAAATTTTCCAAGAAAGTTGCAAAATCGTGTTCTTTCCAGCCCTTTCAGCCCAAACCATCCATTCCATCGTGCTCGTGGAGTTAGTTTTCGAGTAAGAATACACTATTGGTATTGATCAAATCATCCGTAATCGGATACATATACATATTCAATTTCTTTTGATTTTGCATTTGATTATCCTGTGTGTATTAATTGTTTCTAATGCCTTTAATGTGTTCATGAGGTCCATTATATGATCCGCAATCGTTAGCCACTGAACGCCAAAAACGCATGATGCCATGTTTAGGGTTTTCGAACCTGAAGCTTCAACCGTAGTTAGAGATTTTCAATCGAAACTAACCTCACCATTGGATCTGTGGAGGGTCGATTTAGGGGTAGGGTACCTTTTGTTCATTTGTTTCACGATTTCGGTGTTTCAATTTTGGCAATCGAGAAGACGACCGAGTTGTGGCCCGCGCTGTTGACTCGACTCCACCGCGTGGCTTGCGTGGCTCAATGGCACGTTCTGATTGATCTCCCATCAACATGGACCCCACGCTGCTTGACTCTGATTCTCAAATATCCAGGACGCTGTCATCGCTATGTATCATGCTTTCACTTTCAAAACACCAAAGACACGCTTTTCCAAAGGTTAAGGCTTGCTTGAAAGATGCTCTTGCAGGTCACGGTTCGATCCATCCAGGTACCTTTTGGTTCTTTTTTCTTAATTCTAACTATTTTACATATTTTACTTATTTTCTAATATTTCCATTCATTTTAATTGTTTTCATATTTTTTTTATCTGCATTAAAAATTCATCAAAAACATTTTTTCTTTTTACATTATTTTCATAAAAACCTTTATTTAATTTAATAAATTAAAAAATATAATTTTTTGCATGCATATTTATTTTATTTTTAATTTAGCATTTAAATCATTATAAATTGCATTTAATTATTAAATCTTTCCCAAAAATCCCAAAAATTATTTTAACTTATTTATCTTATTTCCAGCATGTATTAATTTTTCCATATCAAACTTGCATTTTTTCTAACATTTTCCTCTTATTCAATTCACTCTGTATTTCCATTTCTCATTCTTTCACAGTTGTCCAATTCAGATTCTTTTACTTTTCTATTTTTCCAATAATGTAATTGCTCATGGGTGTAATAGTTTAATTTAGGACTTTTACTTTCCGTACTCCTAATTATGTATCTCCCCAAAGCCATGTAATAGCTGTGATTTACCTTTCCGCACTTTACATTCCGTGATTTTACTTTCCGACCCTATAAATTGCTAGTAATTAGCGCATGGCAAGATAATAATTGACATAGCTCACACTAATTTCAAGATAAAATATCCGAATTTGACACACTTCTTTTCACACACGCCTTTAGGTAATTCTCTCTGATGCCTTTCGATTTCAAATGGTCATGTCCTCGAACGAGGTATTCTAGCACCGTTGTTTCCAAACAAATCATCAGTCCCTTCGATACAAAGATCATAAGACCCACGACGCCTCCTAATACATGATCTTGACCTCGATTGTCGCCATTTAAAAAATGATGATAGTCCTTCGAATGTGCTAGGATACTTCCTACA
This sequence comes from Vicia sativa, assembly GCA_021764765.1. Taxonomy (NCBI): domain Eukaryota; kingdom Viridiplantae; phylum Streptophyta; class Magnoliopsida; order Fabales; family Fabaceae; genus Vicia; species Vicia sativa. Next base: position 165,055,851 of record CM038793.1, on the reverse strand, counting down.
AGTTGCCTTTCTATGACCATCCGATGTCCCTTCAATGTCCCTTATATCCAACGAATGGAGCTACCTACTAACTAATGGTATGGCTAGCGCTATTCTAAAGGAATGTAGAAGTACAACAAAACGACTAATTTCGAGTGGTAAATAAGTCTCTTTAGTTGCTTGCTCTATCAAATGTTTTTCTACATCACACACTTTTTTCAAAGTTCAAATTCTTTCAAAACAAAATATTTCGAACACTTTGTATACACTCCTACATGAGTTATTACAAAGTCAAAGCGAAATGCCTTTTCAAACATTTTGTCAAACACATGAAGCAATTTTAAAAGTGATCAGAGCAACTAAGAGCCAGAGATAATTAATTGAAAGGGTGCTAATACCTTCCTTTTCATAACCATTCTCCGAACTCGTAATCTAACGAAGGTCTTTTTCTGTTACTTACCTTCCCTTAATTGGATAAAATAAAAGTCGGTGGCGACTCTTGCTATCCGACATTTGGATACAAAATCCTACAAAGTCGGGCTTCATCAGATTACACATACCAATCTCCTTTAGATAGAGTAATTGCTTTGTTTTTGTTTTGCTTTTCGTATTTTCTGTACTTTGAACAATAAACTTTAAAGTCTAGTGCCTTGCCTGCATCATGGCTCATTTGTGAGGGTTATCTGTCATTTGCATATTTTCATTCAATAAAATGTTGGACTTTGCATTTAAATGTTGTTTTCTTTACTTTATCACCCTTCAAACGCTATGTGTTTCTTACACACCACCCATGGTACAATGCAGAATCACTCCGAATCTGTTGATAACAGCTATGCTATTGCTAAATATGACTTGATAATCCGATCTACCGAAGGCGAAGGTGAGGAAGATTGTGAAGTGCCGGAGAACTTGTCGGGCGCTACGCCAGAAGAACAGCTATGACCACCGAAGACAAGTTGAGGTTGTGAATCTTGGTATTGATGAAAACAAAAAAGAGATCAAGATAGGAGCGGGTCTTGAGAACAGTGTCAAAGAAAGATTGATTCAGATGCTACGAGACTATATTGAGGTTTTTGCTTGGTCATACGAAGACATGCCAGGTTTAGACATTGACATTGTGGTACAATTTGCCAACAAAGAGGGTTTTCCCCAAGAAGTAAGGTTCGCCAGATGCGCACTGAGATGTTAGAAAGTCAGCAAGTTATGAAGCAATTCAACGCCGGTTTCCTAGCTGTTACTTCTTATCCATAGTGGGTTGCTAACGTGGTACCCGTACCAAAGAAGGATGGCAAGGTATGAATGTGTGTGGATTACAGAGATTTGAACAAAGCAAGTCCGAAAGACGATTTTCCACTTCCTCATATCGATGTTCTGGTTGACAACATCGCTCAACATAAGGTTTTCTCCTTCATGGATGGTTTTTCCGGTTACAATCAGATCAAAATGGCTCCTGAAGACATGGAGAAGACTACCTTTGTTACACAGTGGGACACTTTCTGCTACAAAGTCATGTCGTTCGGACTGAAGAACGCGGGCGCCACTTATCAGCGTGCCATGGTGGCATTATTTTATGACATGATTCATCACGAGATAGAGGTCTACGTCGATGACATGATAGCTCGATCATAGACAGAAGAAGAACATCTTGATCATCTGCGGAAACTGTTTGATAGATTGAAGAAGTACAGACTAAGGCTTAATCCCAACAAGTGCACCTTTGGAGTCAGATCCGGTAAACTCCTAGGCTTTGTTGTCAGTGGTAAAGGTATTGAAGTTGATCCCGCCAAGGTTAAAGCTATTCAAGAAATGCCAGCTCCCCGCACCGAGAAGAAAGTCAGAGGTTTCTTGGGGCGATTGAATTTCATTGCCAGATTCATTGCACATCTAACTGCTACTTGTGAGCCAATCTTCAAGTTACTGAAGAAAGATCAAGTAGTAGAATGGAACGATGATTTCCAGATCGCCTTTGACAAAATCAAGGAGTACCTACAGAATCCTCCTATCTTGATGCCGCCTGCCGAAGGAAGACCTCTTATCATGTACTTGAAAGTATTAGAGAACCGATGGTGTTGGGTCAACATGATGTAGTCAGTCGAAAAGAGTATGCAATATACTACCTTAGCAAAAGTTTACATTGTGAAACAAGATACTCACAATGAGAAAACTTTGCAGCAGCTTTGGCACTTTGCCATGACTAAGATGATATGTTGACTCACACTACCTTATTGATCTCAAGATGGATCCGATAAAATACATATTAGAAACCACTCTCTAGAGGAATAATAGGCGGAAAGGATCTTGACCAATACGACATCAATATACTTCTAAAAGTGATCAAAGAAGTGAGTAGCCGATCATTTGGCTCATCAAGTAGATGACTATCGACCATGCACTTCGAGTTTCAGAGAAGATGTTTTGTTAGTTCTGACAGAAGAACAGGACCGACGAAGGACACGAACAAGGATCGATGGACCATGGTCTTTGATGGAGCCTCAACGCACTTGGCAATGGCATTGGCGCCATCATTACATCCCCCGCAGCGGACATCGCCTTTCACCGCCAGATTATGTTTCGTTGCACTAACAACATGGCCGAATGGCGTGCATCATGGTATAAAGCTGCTATTGACTTAAGAATCAAGTTCTTGAAGCAATTGGAGACTCACTTTGGTGATCGGTGATTAGGCGAGTGGGATCGAAACATCAGAATCTCATTCCATATCGAGAGCATGTTTGAGTTTGATCCCTACTTGAAGAGATTACTTTCAATCATATTCCACGAGAAGAGAACCAATTGCGATCGCATTAGCTACTATGTCGTCTATGTTCAAGGTCGATGGGACAACGAGGCTCCCCAGATCATCATGAAGTTTGACGAACCACAATCGTTGTGAACTTGATACGAAGAGAAACCTTGGTACTACGATGTGAAGAGGTATCTTGAGACTCGGGAATATCCCAGGGCATCTCATCAATGATAAGAAGTTCTTGAGAAGATTTGCATCCAAATTCTTCCTCAACAACGACATCTTATACAAGCGCAATCACGACTTGTGCTTACTCCGTGTAGACCCGGAAAATAGCAAGCGTATCATGGAAGAGTTACACGAAGGCGCATTTGGTACCCATTCCGTTGGATACACGATGGCTAAGAAGATTTAGAACAGTTACTATTGGTCCACCATGAAGGCGATTGTCGCCGCTATGCTCGATCTTGTCACAAATGCCATATGCGTAAAGTGCCGCATTCTCCGATGTACCGCTGAATGTTTAACCTCTCCGTGGCCTTTGCAATGTGGGGCATTGACATGATCGAGAAATCAAGCCCACAGCCCAATGGACATCGTTTCATCCTTGTGGCAATTGACTATTTCACCAAGTGGGTAAGCGACCTCGTCAGATTCTGTTACCAAGAATGTTGTGGCTCGATTCATCAAACATAATCTTATCGCGGTATGGCACTCGAAAGGATTATCACGGATAATGGCTCTAATCCCAACAACAAGATGATCACCGAACTCGCACGCTTCAAGATCAAGCATCACAACTCTTCTCCATATCACCTAGATGAATGGTGCAATGGAAGCCGCCAACAAGAACATTAAGAAGATTATAGAAGATGACAATGACTTACAAGGATTGGCATGAGATGTTTCTACTCTTCATGGTTATCGCACCACAAGATGAACATCCACAGGTAACCCCTTCTCTCTTGTATACGGTATGAAGGGTCCCACTAATCGAGGTTCGGATACCCTCAACCAGAGTCCTCCGAGGACCTAGAGTTAGGCGAAGACGATTGGATCCAGACTTCGATCGATCAACTTGATTGATGAGAACGACTCCGTCCATCTGCCATAAATATATCTATCAGAAGCGAATGATTAGAGCATTCAACAAGAAGGTCAAGCACCGAGTCTACCAAGTCGGTGATCTAGTAGTCAAGCGCATCATTCTTCCACAAGGTGATCCCAGGGGCAAATGGACTCCCACCTATGAGGGACCATTTGTAGTCAAGATGATTTCATGGAGCTATGATACTAAGAACCATGTATGGTGAAGATTTCCCACACCCTGTGAATGTAGACATAGTCAAAAAATACTACGCTAAACGAGACCCGCTAGGTCGATTGGCCTAGGCAAAAATAAGGGCATCCTGGAGAACCAAAAGGGTTCGGGCAAAAATTAAGGATATATACTAAACATGTACACCCAAGTGTGAAAACACAAAAGGTGGCTTGGGCAAAAAGGGTATCATTAGTGAAACCCGAAGGGCGGTCTAGGCAAAAGTTAGGGATTTAAGTTAGACTATGTCTCGTCCGATCACCTATATTCAGACTACTATCACCAAGATTCAAATGGCGAAGATCAATTCACTCACTTTCTTGATGCAAGGAGATAAGATAGTCAAATATGAGTACTAGCATAGTTGGAACTTAAGATTGTTTCGCACAGCTTTTACTTTTCTTGTGTATAAACTACTTGGCCATACGCCTTTCAAATTAATACAAGTTCTTTCTTTTGCAATTTTCATTGTTGTTTGCATAAAGTCCAACGTTTGCTTTGAATGATTATATGCATCTAACAATAAAATCTATCTACAACCATGGGATGAACGAACAGTAATTACTACAGGCTCTAGGAATTGAGATGACGAAAGTTACCAATACATTTCCCCTGCAGTACAATCCCCAGAGGTGTCACTCATCACAACCTCTAGCGGAGTACAAATTTTCCACTTGTTCCAAGCTTCATCACGCCGGGCCCCGAGCGTGATCCTACCAACTAACCTGGATTATACCAATCTTCAAGCATAACGGTTCATCCCTCGAGAGGTATTTATCCCCAGCGGTAATATCTCTCAACGATCATCATTCCGGCACAATATCCGGACTTGAAACTTGGTCGATAAGGCATCTGGGAAACCTACATCTTTTATTCCTCCAAATGTAGTTGGTCACGGCTCCAGATCCTTCTAGCCCAATCCCCCATCAACGATCAAAAACTCTCCAGCGGGATCTACACGCAAGACCCCCAGTAGAGCGCCTCCTAAATTTTCCCCAACAGGGTCTACGCACAAGATCCTCGGCAGCGTACCTCTCAATCTCTACCATCCTCAACAATATCTAGGCTCAAGACTTGGTCAGATAATGCATCGGAGGAATTAAGGATATCTTTCTTCAAGAGCAAGGTTTTCATCCGTTTCGTCCCCAAACAGAAGCCAGAAATCCCCAAGTAGAGCGTTCACATCTTCTTCAAGATGGATACATTTTGAAATACCACAACATCTATCATTCATACATAAAAGTCATAATTCAATATATATCACATACATATTGTCATGCATCATGATCTCGCATAAGACTAACGATATTCTATCGTTTTTGTTTTCCCAAAGCAGTGAAAAACTTTCAAACAACACGCCGTGATTAATATCCGGCCGGAAACCCCATCCAACCATCGCCCTAGTTGTCCTCCCGGCCACATGATCCGATTAATACCCAAGCCGACGGAAACCCTATCCGAACGATCACACAAGTTATCCTCCGATAACAGGCATTGGATCAACACCCGAAGCACAACAGGGAAGCTATCCACATTCTGCCGACTATTATCCCCTCATAGAAATCAAGACGAATATTTATTCTGACACTCTCTTATTATCAACAGCAACTACAGAGTCTGGCATACGACTCAGTTGCCTCAGATGGCATCTTAAGCCCATCTCCGACTATTTGTCGACATCTCTCCACTTTCAGAATGCTGCATATTTGGTTAAAAAACCAATACAAACCATTATCTTCATTAAAAAACGAGCGCAAAGTCTAACGTACGATTCCCTCTGGATGGCATCTTAAGCCCATCTCCGTGCTCCCTCCTATCTTCGGAAATATCTGCAGAGCCTAACGTACGGCTCATTCCCCAACATCGGTCTCTCCGGATGGCATCTTAAGCCCATCTCCAACGACTCTCCTATTTAGACGACATTCTTGAGTCTAGCATACGACTCATTCCCCAGCTTCTCCAAATGGCATCTGTAAGCCCATTCCCGCATCATCAACCAACAACGAGTGCAAATTTTCAGGTGGACTCGAGTGTTCAATCATCTTCTACCTGGTCACGAAAGGCAAGCATGCCAATCTAACCTTCTAGTACAAGAAGATTGAACAGGGGCAGCTATCATACCCCAAAACTTTTCCTCCTACTTATCAAGACATCCCATACATCCATACTCAAGGATTCCTCAAGGGTTGATCAGACAAACTCTCTCCTAAACAATCAACCCAAACTAGGGTTTGGCAATCCCTCAAGATCGATGAATTTCCAACATCTCCAATGGTATCATGCCTCATATGCTTCAAAGAGTCTCCATGACAAGTTTCAAGCCTTACAAGTCAAGATTCCTCAGACAACTGCTTTCAGATGGTTGAAAATAAGTTGTATTGGACAAATGTCAATCGTGGTCAACATATAATCAAACTTCATGATTTTTGGTCAACATCCTCATTTTGAAGTTAAATTCATCATTTGATCAAGGGTTGATCATGATTCATCAAGAAAACTCAAGATTTACTCAAAAGTCAAACTTTCCAAATTAGGGTTTCCTAGAGAAAAGTCAATCAACTTTCGAGCATAACTCTTCATACTTTCTCAAATTTTTTCCACCACCTCTCATTTTGAAGGAAATTCAATCCTCTACAACTTCATGTCTCAGAAGCATGGTAAAAAAATGCTTCATTTTGAAGATATGGATCAAAACATTACAGGTCCTTTTCAAAGTCAACAAAAAGTCAACTTTTTGTATTGAAGTTTTATTGAGCATGGAAACTCCAAATGAGATGAACCAAAGAGGTTGTTTAGAGTACACCTAGAGCTTTCCCAAAGTCCAAGAACATTCAAAATATGGAAAATTGAGCAAAATACACCTTGCACAAGTTGGGCATTTTTGACAATTGCACAAAGAGATACTTGTCAAAATCCAATTTTTCCAAATGGGCCTATAAGTTTATGATCCAAACTTGATCATAATATTATCCATGACCTCTTGATGCCTTGCCACGACCTCCTTTTATTTTTTTGATTTATTTTTGAATTTAAAACCATTTAATTCAAATTTAAATTAAATAAAATATGGAAATAAGGTATATTTTCAATCAGTTTGATTTTTATCAAGCTTGAGGTCCAAGATAGCCCAAACAACTTGCCAATTTCGTATAGCTTTCATGCATGGAAGAAAAAATCAAATTTTGAAAGATTTGATTTGATGAAAGAGAAAATATTTTTACATTGAAGAAGAGATCTTTTTCATTCTTTTGCTTCCAATTCTGCTCTATAAATACCTAGCACATGGACAAAGACAAAGGACAAACCTCAGCCCTTGCAAGCAATACTTATTTTCAAAAAATATTATTCAAAGTTGGCAATTTTGATTTTCAATTTCCACCCGGATTCAGAGTTCCACGCACTCAAACGTGTTCCTCGATATCCAGCAAGCATTCCATAACTTACACGGCCAAGACCGCTCGGAACACGATATACACCTTGTCTGTTGGTATTTTCTAAAATTTCGATTTTATGATTCATGCCTAACTATTTTGCTTGCATATTTGAACCAAGGACATCCATTAGAGTGCATTTGAACAATTATATGCAAGCTTAGACGTAGAAAACTCGAATTACCATGGCTAGGGCATTTTGAACTGTTCGATTCGGATTGGCTTGTAAAGGCACTTTCAGGGGGGTAGGGTATCCCTTTGCCTTTTATTCCTCGTATTTTGCAGGTTTTGATTTTAGGTTGGTCGAGAGACACGACCGAGCTAGGCTCGGGTCGTTGACTCATCCTGACCAGCGAAAGCGTGCGTGGAAAAGGAAGCTTTTTGATTCCTCCATCCGTTCCAACTGGGGTCCACGCGTGTTGACTGTGCTTTGAGTTATAATCAGGACACGTTTATCACTTATAATGCATTGTTTCCAGTTTCCAAACACCAAATGTAGTTTGGCTCAGTGGTAAAGGCAAGCAGGCGTGTGTTTTCACCGCGATACCCTCGTTCGATTCCGCGGGTGACTACTTTTTTTGCTCTTTTGAAAAACTAACTTTTTTCCTATTTTCTTATTTCTTCTAATATTTTCATGTTATTTAATTAATCTTCAAATATTTTTATCATGCATTTTAAAAATCACAAAAAATATTTTCTTTTTGCATTATTATCAGAAAAATGCTTATTTAATTTTCAACATTAAAATTAATATTTTTGCATGCATACTTTATTTAATTGTTAATTAATCATTAATTTGACTTTTAATTGCTTTTAAATATCCAAAACGATCCAGAAAATTACCAAAAATTATCTTATCATCTTATTGTCATTACTAATCAAAAACCTTTTTTTCCTCATTCAAAAATATTTCTTTTTACTAACATCTTCCTCTTATGCAATTTCTCGTATTTTCCGTTTATGTATCCGTTCACGTGTTGTAACGTTTTGAACATTTTGCTTTCGTTTTCTTTTCAATTATGTAACTGCCTATGGGATGTAATAGTTTAATTAGGACTTTTACTTTCCGCACTCCTATTATGTAACCGCTCCAAAGCCATGTAATAGCGTAGGACTTTATCTTTCCGCACTTTACATTTCGTTATAATTTACTTTCCGCACCCTATAAACTGCTAGTAATTAGGCGTGTATGACAAGATAAAATTGGACATAGATCACTCATAATTTCAAGATAACATACATCTGATTTGACACTCTTTCACATGCACCCCTTAGGTAATTCTCTCGTTGCTTTTACAACACAAATGGTCAAGTCCTCGAACGAGAGGTGTCCTAGCACCGTTGCCTTCAAAACAAATCATCATAGTCCCTTCGATACAAAGATCATAGACCCACGATGTCGCCCAATAATACATGATCTTGACCCTCTATCATTTAAAATGATGATAGTCCCTTGAATGTGTTAGGATACTTTCAAGTTGCCTCTATGACCATCCGATGTCCCTTGAATGTCCCTTCATGTCCCTCCTACATCCAACGAATAAGGGTTACCTACCAACTCATGGTATGGATAGCGCTATTCTAAAGGAAAGTAAAATAACACGAAAACGACCATTCGAGTAGGTAATAAGACTTTTAGTTGCTTGCTCTATCAAAATACTTTTACACTACACACTTTTTGTCAAAATTCAAACTCTTTTCAAAACAAACATTTCCGAACACTTTGTATACATTCTTACATGAATCATTACAAAGTCAAAGTGAAATTCCTTTTCAAAACATTTTTATCAAACACGTAAACACTTTTTAAAAAATCTAAGAGCAACTAAGAGCCGTAGATAACTCACGGATGAAAAAGGGTGCTAATACCTTTCCTTTTCATAACCTTCTCCCTTACTCAATCTAACGGCGTCTTTTCCTGTCTTTTCACCTTCCCTTAATTGGATAAAAGAAAAGTCGGTGGTGACTCTTGCTACACACTTGCGATACAAAAATCTCAAAGTCAGGTTCAGACATAATCGGGCGGTATAAAATCGACGGGATCGAATCGAATTGGGTGTAACACCCTTCTAAAATACCCCTCGATATCAATAATAAATTTAGAGCTAACATGTAACAAGGCGCCAAATTATTAAAAACAATTTCAA
>CM038793.1:165000256-165046130 GCA_021764765.1 Vicia sativa | reverse complement strand
AACCGATTTCAGACGATATTTTCGTAAAAATTAATGCCACCAAAGTGATTCGCGGTCGATTTAGGGGTAGGTATCCTTTGCTTTTTTATTCCTCGTATGGTGTGTTTTAATTTTGGTTTAGAAGAGACCGAGTTGTGGCTCCAGTTGCTGCTGACTTATCCCGACGCATAAAAGCGTGCGTGGCAAAGGAAGTTTTTCGAGTCCATCCGCTCCAACTGGGTCCACGATGTTGACTGTTTGAAGTTATAATCAGACACGCTTTATCACTTATAATGCATTGTTTCCAAACACCAAATGCAGCTTGCCTGGTAAAGGCAAGGTGCGGTGTTTTCACCAGACGGTCCCTCGGTTCGAACCCGCAGATTCACTTTTTTGCTCTTTGAAAACTAACTTTTTCCTATTTTCTTATTTCTTCTATTTTCATGTTATTTAATTAATCTTCAAATATTTTATCATGCATTTTAAAAATCACAAAAAATATTTTCTTTTGCATTATTATTTAAAATACTTATTTAATTTTCAACATTAAAATTAATATTTTTGTACGCATATTTTATTTAATTGTTAATTAATCATTAATTTGACTTTTAATTGCTTTTTAAATATCCAAAACGATCCAAAATTACCAAAATTATCTTATCATCTTATTGTCATTACTAATCAAAACCTTTTTCCTCATTCAAAATATTTCTTTTTACTAACATCTTCCTCTTATGCAATTTCCTCATTTTCCGCTTATGTATCCGCTCACAGTTGTAACGCTTTGACATTTTTCTTCTGCTTTTCAATTATGTAACTTATGGATGTAATAGTTTAATTAGGACTTTACTTTCCGCATCCTATTATGTAATCGCCTAAAGCCATGTAATAAACAGAGACTTTATCTTTCCGCACTTTACATTTCCGCATTTACTTTCCGACCCTATAAACTGCTAGTAATTAGCGTGTATGGCAAGATAAAATTGGACATAGATCACTCATAATTTCAAGATAACATACATCCGAATTCGACACACTCTTCACACATGCACCTTGGTAATTTCTCTGCCTTTACTTAACACAAATGGTCAAGTCCTCGAATAGAGGTGTCCTAGCACCGTTGCTTCAAAACAAATCATCATAGTCCCTTCGATACAAAGATCATAGACCCAATGATGTCGCCATAAATACATGATCTTCGACCGATTGTCGCCATTTAAAATGATGATACCCTTCGAATGTGCTAGATACTTCCTACAAGTTGCCTTCTATGACCATCCGATGTCCCTTCGAATGTCTCTCCTACATCCAACGAATAGGGTTACCACCAACTCATGGTATGGATAGCGCTATTCTAAAGGAAAGTAAAATAACAAAAAACCACCATTCGAGTGGTGTAATAAGACTTTAGTTGCCTATCAAAATACTTTTTACACTACACACTTTTGTCAAAATTCAAACTCTTTTCAAAACGAAATATTTTAACACTTTGTATACATTCTTACATGAATCATTACAAAGTCAAAGTGAAATGCCTTTTTCAAAACATTTTTGTCAAACACATGTAAAACACTTTTAAAAATTATCTAAGAGCAACTAAGAGCCCGTAGATAACTCACATGAAAAGGGTGCTAATACCTTCCCTTTCATAACCTTCTCCCTTACTCGTAATCTAACGAAGGTCTTTTCCTCGTTTTTTCACCTCCCTTAATTGATAAAAGAAAGTCGGTGGCGACTCTTGCACTGTGATATTTGCAATATAAAATCTCAAAGTCGGCTTCACCAGACATGAATCGGGCGATTGGGAGATACCCTAAAGAGAGAATGCCTTAGGGATTTCTAGATCACTTTTTATCGCTTTTTGTTTGACTTGCTTGCTTTATCTTTTATGTTGGTTTATTATTTCTATGGGGATCCTCACACCGATCCTGTTTTTAGGTAAGTAGCATGATCATCATACCATAGTATATACCAACAACATGATGGCTACGTTAGTGTGACACTTAGATGTCCCGACATTTCATTCCCAAGTTGAGGATAGTATTTGCTTCGCGGTGTCAAAGACTAACTCAACTTTTTAGAACCTTAATTGACCCATCTTGGCCATTAGAAAGGAGACGGCCGATTTTGTGCGTATAAGGTTGGCGACACTGATGCTACGCCATTAAGATTAGACTTTGGGATATTTTCGTTGACCACTTGGTAGTCGATTGAAATAAACGCCTACATCAATGATACGAGATTCCTAGAACCCGATTACTATTATAGACAGACGAACCAACTCAAACTTTTCGTAGGGTAATCTCCTATACCTCATGCAAGCCCTTAAACCTAGGCCCATTGTGTGAATTGTTTGTGTGTGCTAAACATGACATCATTACATTGCATATCATTTCTAACTATTTCAAGGACCTAGGATTTATCTGCTACTTTTATAGGATTATGGCTTCTAGAAAGACTATCCGAATCAATCCTACGGGTATGCCTTCTCACCAAAGAATTGGTTTCGTAAATTTCCCATGCCTACCATCAAAAGACATGGTTATCTACTTGACTTGATTATCTTCTTGAAGAAGATATGATGCACGCCCTATTCCATTTTTGATCCGAAACACCATTGCTTTTACCTGCATTATTAGTTGGTTCCTACCTGGAAGAGTTCTTGTTACTGGGATACCCATTCTTGACCACCTGCCTAGAAAAGGTTCCTAGGTACGAAGATATTGCATCGATTACACCTAAAGCGCCGACATCAAGCCAATTGGGAAACCGGTGGAGTTAAGGGTTTACTTGATAAGTTTCAAAGCCCGAGAATTCCTCAAAGCTATGAGTTTCCACGCACGAAGACATGTGGCTTTGTTAATCTATGGTTTGTTCTATTCTAACTCGATCAATTCATAGATGTCAACACCATCAAGATATTCCTTACTCGTAATCCAATGCCTACCTTTACTCGAGACATTCTACATTCTTCCACACTTAACTATCAAAAGACAAGGAACTCTCATGTGTTGCATACCGCTACTTTCCTGTGTGGTTTATTTCGACCTTCCTCCATCAAGATTGAAGAATAGGCAAAGATCAAGTGGTCTCAAAGACTAATGTCACTCTCATTCGATATTCGCTGGTGTCTTTTCTCAAAAGGACTTCACATTCATCGAGCTGCGGAGAATTCCCCTAATGTACCACCTGGCATAAGGGAGGTATTACTTACAACCTTTCTAGCTCTACGCCAGCTTTATGCTCAAGAAATGGCCCCATGATATGCTTCTCCAAGATATTGTGTTCGACTACAACCACGATCTCCGCATTATCATCAAGGTTCATACACGCTGGCATGGTAAAGAAGATCGATACCAAGACTTTGGGGCACCAAAACTCCATTCCTTGGGAACCTTACTCTCAAATGAGTGACTCGAGCTCAAAACCTCATGATGCCATTCACGCCTTTACCGCAGAATTATGGAACCTGCTGCTAGGTGACGCATTCCTATAATCGTTTTCCATCCCGATATGCCTACTAATTTTGAAGACTTAGATCCCGATTCAACTTAAAGAAGAAAGTGGATACATTCAAGCTCTGCACATGCAAGTGAGAAGAAGGTACTAGAGTTGACCAAGCTACTTCACGAGGAGCGGAACATCAACGCCTACTCGGCACCAAGAGGAAGCGCATGGAGACTTAGAGTTTAGGATTTTGTTCTTTATTTTATTTTTCCAACTATCTTTTGTACTTAAAAAGAAAAAGAATAAAAGAGAACTAATAAATGTTTGTTCATACTTGTTAAACAAATTTAAATCCTTAAGGTCCTTGAAAACATTGCATTGCATTCTGTAATACTTGAACTGACTTTTGAGATTTTGTATCATAAATGTATGGATAGCAAGAGTCGCCACCGACTTTTCTTTTATCCAATTATGGAAGGTAAAAGTACGAAAAGACCTTCGTTAGATTCTCGAAAGTATGGTAAAGGGAAGGTATTAGCACTTTTCATCCGTAGTTATCTACTGCTCTTAGTTGCTCTTAGATCACTTTAAAATTGTGCTTTCTCGTGTGTTTAATAAAATGTTTTAAAAAGGCATTTCGCTTTGACTTTGTAATGATTCGTAGGAATGTATACAAAGTGTTCGAAATGTTTCGCTCTTTGAAAAAGTTTGAACTTGACAAAAAGTGCGAGGTGTAAAAGTATTTTGATAGAGCAAGCAACTAAAAGTCTTATTACCTACTCGTAATTGGTCGCTTTTGTTATTTACGCTCTTTTAGAATAGTGCTATCCATACCATTAGTTGGTAGGTAACCCTATTCGTTGGATGTAAGCGGACATTCGGGACATCGATGGTCATAAGGCAACTTGTGAAGTATCCTAGCACATTCAAGGACTATCATCATTGTGAGGCGACAATCGAGGGTCAAGGTCATGTATTCGGAGGCTTACATCGCGGGTCTTATGATCTTGTATCAAGGGACTATGATGATTTGTTTTGAAGGCGGTGCTAGAATACCTCTACGCTCGGTGGACTCGACCATTTGAATTGTAAGGCAACGAGAGAGAATTACCTGGCAAGTGCAGTGAAAGAGTGTGTTGATTTCTGTGTACTTTATCTTGAGTTATGAGGATCTATGTCCAATTTTATCTTGCATACACGCCTAATTTCTAGCAGCTTTATAAGTGTGAAATTAAATTGGAAATGAAAAGCGGAAAGATAAATCCTACGCTATTACGTGGTGGCGTATACATAATTGAAAGTGCGGAAAATAAAAGTCCTAATTAAACTATTACATCCCATAGGAAATTACATAATTGAAAAGAAAAGCGATAAAATCGTCCAAACGGTATAACCTATGAAAAGATGCAAAATCTAAAACTAAGAAAATTGCGTAAGAGGAAAATGTTAGTAAAAATAAGTATTTTGAATGAGAAAAGTTTTCATGTTAATAATGACATTAATATGCTAAAATAATTTTTGGGAATTTTTGAGTTAATTTGATAATTAAAAACAATTAAAAGCCATTTAAATGATAAATTATCAATTAAATTAAATATGCATGCAAAATAATATTTTAATTTTAAAATTAAATAAACATTTTTCTGATGATTATGCAAAAAATAAATATTTTTGGTGTTTTTTAAATGCATGATAAAAATATTAGATGATAAATTAAAATGCATGGAAAATATTAAAAAGAAGAAAATATGAAAATATAAGAAATGTTAGTTTTTCAAACTTGTAAAAATAAGTGTCATGGCTGGATTCAACCGGACCTTCCTTCACAACGCTACCGCCACGACCAACTGAGCTAGAGCGTCCACGTGTTTAGAAAATACAACGAATTGTTTTTAAACGAAAACGCCTCCTGGGAATTCAAATTCACGCGCGAAGAACATCATCTTCTCCGTTTGAATTTGGAATTTTGGCGCTTGGTCGACGCCACAGCCCCTCGCATTTCTAAAATCTCATACACGTAATATAAATGCATTGTGAGTACATGAATCGATTGCAAATTGAATTCTAAACACGATGGTGGTGGTCTTTTGTCCAATTTAACCGATTTAGAAAACCCCAAACCGGGTTTAAAACCCTAATCATGGTAATTGTGTTTCGTGCCATGGAAATGCAATTAAACCATCCGTAAAGCTTGCAAACTTCAAACTAAACACAAAACAAACAACAAAACATGTTAAAAATGCATGATAAATGTAATTCGATTTTGAAAAAGTGTGACAAACCGAAATCGATTTGCTTGATTCTTGATGTTTTTGTGATGTATGGTCTGGATCGATTCTAAAGACCTCAAGGAATGCAATGAGATGCTTGGAATCAATTGAATCGAGCTAGAATGTGGTCGCAAGTTGCTTGAAGGGCATTTATTTTTTGAATTAGGTTAGGTTTCTCCAAGCAATTTTTCTGTTTCTTCTTGTGTGATAGGCATCAGGTATTTATAATGGATGAAAATCGAAATGATTGAGGAACAAATAATCATCAATCAATGTAAAGATTATTTGATTTTGTACAAAATCAAATCTTATCTTTTGATCAATTTTCATCAATTCCTGCCAAATCAAAACCAATTTCGAAATTGACAGCCTTTTGGTGAGTTGCTTGACCTCAAGGATGAGAGAAAAATCAATTTATTTAATTTTGATTTTATACCTTATTTTTAATTTAATTTGTATTTAAATGAATAAAATCTAAATTAAATAGAAAATAAAGTTAAAATTGTGGCATTGGGCTTGGATGTTCCAAATTGTCTAAGGAACAAGTTTGAATGAAGAAAACTAGGCCCATTTGCAAAATTCTTGATTTTTACAAGTATCTCTCTTGTGCACCTTTTCAAAATGCCCAACTTCAGGCAATGTGTATTTTGCTCAATTTTCCATATTTTTGAGTGTTCTTGGACTTTTAGAAAGCTCTAAGTGTCCTTTAACCAACCTCTTTGGTTTCATCTCATTTGAGTTTCCATGCTCAATAAATCTTCCAAACAAAATGTTGACGCTTTTGTTGACTTTCGAAAGGACTGTAATGTTTTGATCCATACCTTCCAAATGAAGCATTTTTTTGAACATTCTTGTGAGACATGAAGTTGTAGAGAATTGATTTTTAAAATGAGAGTTGGTGGAAAATTTTGAGAGTAGAAGAAGTTATGTTGTTAAAGTTCGCTGATTTTTTCACTAAAATGGATGGAGTGACGGCAAATTTTGAGATGATGAATCATGATCAACCCTTGATCAAATGATGAATGTAACTTCAAATGAGAATGTTGGACCAAAAATGGAAGTTTGACTCTATGTTGACCATAATTGACTTTTTGTTATAATGCAACCATCTAAGCGGTCCGAGAAACTCGACAGGCTTAAATGACATGGAGAATGGCGAAGCATATGATGAGCATTGTTGAGATGTCAAGTCCATCTGATCTGAGAATAAAGTTTAGGGTTGATTGTCTAGGAGAGGTTTCTGATCAACTCGAGGAGGTTTTGGATGGCGAAATGCCTTGAGAAGTAGGAGGGTTTTGGGGTACGCCACTGCTCAATCTTTTTGTATCGAAGGGTTAGGTTGGCATACTTGCCTTCGTGACTGGAGTAGAAGATGATTGAAACACGGTGGCATTGGGCCGTTAATTGATGATGCTGGAATGGGCGGCGATGCCATTTGGAGAAGCGAGACTTATGGGGAACGAGTCGACGCTAGACTTGAGATTGTTGTCCGGGGAGAACCGCGAGATGGGGCGGATGCCATATGGAAAGATTGATGCTGGGAGTGAGTATTGCTGCTTTAGATGTTTCGCAAGTGGAAGAGGTGGAGATGGGCAGATGCCATGGAGGAGTCGTATATAGACCTCGTGTTGTTTTTGAATGGTTGGTTTGTATTGGCAAATATGTGATTCTGAAAGTGGAGAAATGCGACAAGTAATCGAGAGGGCTTAAGATGTTATCCAGGTACCGAAAGTCGACGCTAGACTGAAGCATGGCGATAATAAGAGAAAGTCGTATACATCTTTGCCGTTACTTTGGGGAGGTTGGCAAAATATGGATGGTGTGGTTGTTCACGTTTATTTGGAGGATAATTTTGTGATCGTTTATAGGTTTTTCGTGTATTAATTTCGGTTTGTTTTGAGGACAACGTGGGTCGCTGTATTGTTTTCCGCTCGTGCCGCATTAATCCCTGGACTTTGTTTGTGGCGACTTTTTTGGAAAAGAGAAACTTTGATAGAATATTGTTAGTCTTTGCGTATGATGCATGACGATGTGTATGAATGACATATGCATGTATATGACTATGAGTAATGTATGAATGATAGATATTGTGGTTTTTAAAACATATCCATTTTGGAAGATGTGGATGCTCCGTTGAGACTTTCTCGTTGAATGAAACGGATGGAAATTCGAGAGGAAGGATAACCTTGATTTTCGATGCACTTTTGACCAAGTCTTGAGCCTAGATGTTGTTGAGGATGGTAGATCGTGCTGCTGAGGATCTCGTGTACCATGCCGGGAAAATTTGGAGGTGCCCCACTGGGATTTCGCGCGAAGTTCTGCTGGAGAGTATTTGATGATTACCGGATTAGAAGGATTCGAGCCTGCGATATCTCCCGCCGAGGAATAAAGGTGTAGTTTTCCGGCGCACTATTATCGGACCAAGTTTCAAGTCCGATACCGCTGTTGTTGGGAAATGATAATTGTTAGAGATATTTTGCTGGGATAAATACTTCTCGGGATGAAATGTTATTGCTTGAGACTGATGTAATATGATTTAGATGAGTGGAATCACCGCTGGGACTAACATATACTCACTTGGGGAGGTAGTGACACTTCTCAAGGGATCATGCCTGGGAATATTTTTGTGACGTTGCCATCTCTCATTCGGAGCTCTGTAGTAATTACTTTTGTATGCTCACTTTTCACATGCTTGTGAATAGATTTTTATTGCGATGCATATAATTTCGTAGCAAACGTTGACTTTATGCAAACAAAGAATAAAGGAAAATTTTAAAAAGAACTTGTATTTATTTGAAAATGGCGATGAAGTAGTTTGTACACAAGAAAAGTAAAAAGCTATATGGAAACAATTCGTAAGTTCCAACTATGCTAGTATTATATATTTTACTATCTCATCTCCTTGCGCGAGAAAGTGAGTGGACTCGATCTCGCTTATTTGAATCTTGGATGATAATAGTAGTTCGAAGTAGATAGTGATTCGGACGAGACATAGTCGTACGCTAAATCCCTAACTTTTGCTTAGACTTCTTTCTGGTTTTCGCCTAATGATACCTTTTTGCCTAAGCCGCTTTTTCGTGATTTGCCGGTGTACATGTTTTGCATATATCCTAATTTTTGCCCAACCTTTTGGTTCGCCAGATGTTCTTTTTGCTTAGGTTCGACCTAACGGTCTCTTTATGCGTAGTATTTTTGACTATGCTCAAGGCCAGGTGGTGGAAGTCTTCACCATCCATGGTGCTAAGTATCATAGTCTGCTTGAAAATATCGTTTTGACTACAAATGGTCCTCGTAGGTGGGAGTCCATTTGCCCTCGATCACCTTGTGGAAGAATGATGCGCTGACTACTAGATCACCGACTTGTAGACTTGTGTTTGACCTTTTGTTGAATGCTCCATCATTCGTTTTTGATAGATCCGCCCATGGCAAATGGACGCGAGTTTCTCATCAATCGTTAATTTGTCAAGGCGGGTCTGGATCCAATCATCTTCGCCTAACTCGCTGGAGGACTCGTTGAGGGTATCCGAACCTCATGGTGCATCTTTCATGATACAAGAGAGAAGTTGCCTCTGTGATGTTCAGATCAGAAAGGTAACCATGAAGAGCAAATGGTAACATCTCATGCCAATCTTTGTAGGTCATCACATCTTCTGTATAATTTTCTTAATGTTCTTGTTAAGGCTTCCATCGCTATTCATCTTGGGCCGATAAGAGGAAGAGCTGCTTGATCTTGAATCAAGGCAGAGTTCGGTGATCATCTTATTGTTGAGGTTAGAACCGCTTATCCGTGATAATCCTTTCGTGAGTGCCATACCGATGATAAGATTATGCTTGACTAATCGAGCCACAACATTCTTGGTAATGTATGCAACGAGGTTTCTTACCCACTGGTGAAATAATCAATTGCCACAAGGATGAAACGATGTCCGTTAAGTCAGTTTGATTTTCCAATCATTTCAATGCCCCACATTACAAAAGGCCAAGGAGTCGTTAGAATATTCTGAGGTACTGAGGTACATGTACTTTGTCGGCATAACCGCATTTGTGACAAGATCGAGATAGGTGACAATCACTCTTCCATGGTGGACCAATAGTAACCGTTTTCAAAATCTTCTTAGCCATTGTATGAACACCGAGCGGTACTAAATGCGCCTTCGTAACTCTTCCATGATACGCTCCGCTGCTTTCCGCCTTCATAGTGAGTTAATGTCGTGGTAAGGCTTTATAAGATGTCATGCTGAGGAAGAATTTGGATGCAAATCTTCTCAAGAACTTCTTATCATTGATGATGCTCTGCTGGATATTCCCGAGTCTCAAGATACCTCTTCACGTCGAGTACCAAGGTTTCTTCTCAGATCAAGCTCATAACAATATGCCGGTTTCACAAACTTCTCAATAATGATACGGGAAGCCTCGTTGTCCCATCCGACCTTGAACATAGATGACATAGTTGCTAACGCTGCCCGCCAAATCGATTCTTCGAGGAATGTGATTGAAAGTGATCTCTTCAAAGTAGGGATCAAACTCGTAACATGCTCTCGATATGGAATGAGATTTGATGCTTCAGATCCCACTCGCTTTAATCCGATCGATCACTAAAGCCGAGTCTCCATACACTTGTAAGAATTTGATCCTTAAGTCAATAGCAATTTTAATACCTATGATGCACGCTTCAGATTCGCCATATTGTTCGTGATAATCAAAACATAATCATGTGAAAGGAGGTGCTCATCAGAGAGATGTAATGATGGCGCCAATGCCGCTAAGCGCGTTTGAGGCTCCATCAAAGACCATGGTCCATCTGGATCCTTGTTTAGGTCCTTCGCTGGTCCAAATTTTTTCAATCAAGAATTAGTAAAACATCTTCATCCGAAATTCGAACCGCATAGATCGATAGTCATTCACGGCTGACGAGCCAAATGATCGGCTACTACACTTCCTTTGATTGCTTTCGAGAAGTGTATCGATGTCAGTCATATTCGTCAGATCATTTTCCATCTTGCTATTCTTCCGAGAGAAATGGTTTCTAATATGTATTTTATCAATCTATCTTGGAAATCAACAAGGTAGTGAGTCACATATCGCTCTTAGTCATGAAAGCCCTGGTTAAAGCTGCCGTAAGTTTTCTCGAGTGTGAGTATCTTGTTTCACAATGGTAAACTTTTGCTAAGGTAGTATATTGCATACTTTTTCGACCGTACTCGCCATGTCAATTCCAACACACACCCCATTGAATTTCTAACACCGCAAGTACATGATAAGAGGTCTTCCTTCGACAGGCACTGTGGATAGAAGACTGTAGGTACTCCTTGATTTTGTCAAAGCGACCGCAATCGCCATTCCATTCTACCACTGATCTTTCTTAAGCAACTTGAAGATTGGTTCACAAGCAATAGTGGTAATGAACTCGACAATGTAATTCAATCGGCCCAAGAAACTCGACTTCCTTCTCTCTGGGCTACTGGAATCTTGAATGACTTTAACCTTGGCAGGTCAACTTCAATACCTTTACTACCGACAACAAACCCTAGGAGTTTTCCTGATCCGACTCAAAGGTGCACTTGTTGATTAAGTCTCAATCAGCATTTCTTCAACCTATCAAGCTTCCGCAAATGATCAAGATGTTCTTTCACCGCGTGATCGAGCTATCATGTCGCCGATGACCTCTATCTCGTGATGAATCATGTCATGAAATAAAGTCATAAGCATGTCGGGATGGTGGCGCGACATCCGAATGCATAATGCAGCGTAGTGCCCCACTGTAACGAAAGTAGTCTTCTCCATGTCTTCGGGAGCCATTTGATTGATTGTAACCGGAGAAACCATCCATGAAGGAGAAAATGCGCGAAAGTGTTGTCAACCGTCAACATGGGGAGGGAAAATCGCTCTTCGAACTTTTTGTATTTTCAGTAATCCACACACATTCGCATTTTTTGCCATTTCGCATGCACCATGTTAGCCACCAATGGGTAGGAAGTAACAACTAAGAAACCGACGCTGAAATGCTTCATGACGGGCTTGATTTTCTTCGACATCTCAGACGATGCGACAAAGCTTGCTTCATCGAGAAAACCTTCTTTTTGGCTGGTGTACCATAATATTGTCTAAACCTTGCATGTCTTCATATGCAAGCAAAACCTCAATAGCCTCGCAAAGATAACCAATCTCTCATTGCGGCACCCCGCTTTAACTTGATTCTTTTCGTTTTTGCTTCATGACTCCAAATTTTTCGTTGGTGGTTGTATAATTTTCTTTTCTTGGCGTAGCAAGCCGACGTTCTTTCGGTATACCTTTTTTCGTTGCTTGGTAGATCGGATTATCGGGTTATAGTCAGCATAGCTATTATCAACGGATTGGAGTGGATTTCGTTGGTATCGTGGGTGTGTGGTGAAATACAGAAGTGCGGTGATAAAGTAAAAGAAAGAAGCAAAATAATGCAAAAGTTTTATATGAATGAAATATGTAAATGATATAATAACCCTCATAAAATGGTGCGGCGTTTGGGTATTTTAGAGTTTATTGTTCAAAACAGAAATACGGTGTGCAAAACAAAAGAGTCTATTTTGCGGAGATTGGCGATGTTTTGCCGGGCCGCGAGCCCATGTTTTGGAGTGGGGTATTTGCGATTTGTTGCGGTGCGATGGTATTATGGAGCATGTTATGGCTGGCGTGGTGCGGGGAGTGGCGACACGCTGCGGTGGTATCATTTCGATTTTTGATGGTGAAGTTTAAATGCTTTTGCGATTGAAAGGGAGATGTGGAGTGGTTAGTATTCTTGCAGCAGCATTTTTCGGCCGAAGTGGTTTCCTAGGCGGAACTTTAGTAAGTGAGTAGGAGAGTCGTAGTGGCGCTGGTATTGAAAGCGGGCGGATGTGAGTTCCGGTGAATTACCATTTTCGAGGCTGGAATACTGTAGATGATCACTCATATATTCTTTTTCACTATATATGTAACAACCTTTTTTTACCGTACGCTGGCGTGTGGTAGGTATGCGCGTTCTATGTATTCAAGGGCGCCCATGATAAAAGAGTGGAATAAAGTTCGGGAATAAATGTGTAATGAGCAAGTAGTGCCGTTAGAATATCAAAAGTTTCGACGGCATGTTACTTGAATTCAACATCAAAGCGATCAAAAGCATCTTTGGAAGGATATTCGTAGTGTAATGTGTCCATCAAAACAGATAATGTAACGCCTGCATTTTACAAAGATGTGCAAGGGTTGTTGTGTTTTTTTGCAGAGTTATCAAGATCGTAGAAGCGCATTGTTGGTGCGGCATAAATTCAAATGGGGTGTAGTGTTTTGTGTACGTGAGCATTTTTAAATTACGGTATTAGTATGAGCCTCGTAGGCGAGCAGTAGTGTATGGAGATTTTGGACAGTCTTAACCGTTCCACAATGTTGTAGTTACTTTTTTGATAATCTTCGTAATTTCTCCATTTCTCGTTTGAGGTTTTTCAAGAATTTTTTGCTTCCGGTGGTGAGTCAATGTTTTTTCCTCTAGTTTGGGAATGGATTGAATAGCTGAATGCAAGCTAGTGTCGCAGTGTTTTTTTTGAGGAGAGATATCTTTGAGTCTGCCACGGCTTACGATGATGTGTTAATGTCGGAATCTAGTTTAACCTGTAAGATCTTCGATAGTCGAGGGTCTTGCTTGACGCCATGATAATAACCTCGCCCATAATTCCAAGGAATAGCTTTGTAGAGGAATATGGAACCGGGTCTAGGAGGTAATAATGAGAGGTACCATCTAGGTATAGAATTCAGAGGAAACTTATTGTGTTAACATCAGATAGTCTTCTGGAAATCACACCCCATCCGGCGCTTAATATTTTTAGCTTTAGGGAAGAGATACTTCACATGTAATCAAACTTTCCATTGCCCCAAGGTATTTTATTGGTTTCATTCACATCTTCGATCTTCATTTAGACATGTCTTCACATAGACTCTCATGTGGTTTCGTGAACAATATTTCATAGTTATCCATCATGCATCGAACACGCCTTCTCAACCAAGCACAACCATCGTGCGCAGATGGGCACCAACGACAATTCTTTGGGCATCCCGATTGACATCGGTTAAAGAAATTCTTCTTAATACCATCGAGGAATGGTCGGTCATCTATGTTGAAAACATACGATTTCACCAACAACATTGGAACTTTTGTCATGGTTAGGCATAGCGCGTTGATCACATTCGAGTCTCAAGAGGATCAAACTCAATCTGCTTAGCTTCAATCATATCTTGAATTTTGCTCTTCGTGAGCCAACGTCGGTTGTCGTGCTCGGCTATTGGAGTGGTAAGCACACTTAGCATTAGGATTGTATTCTCGAGAGGAAGTGTTGATGTTTTGAGGAGGATCCTCAAGGTATCGTTTTTCAACATGTGTTGCAAGGTTTGGCAATGGCATGTTGATCTTGTGAACTGCCTTCGTGGCGCCTCGATTACGCTGTTGTTGTCTCGCGAGGTTGTGGTCGATGTAGGATCGAGATCACAACCGCCCTACAGATTGAGCGGTCGGGTTTCGGCTTTTTCCGACCATACACAAGATTAGTTTTTTCTTACCACCAAAAGATCTCTTCGCAGATTTGATGACGATCTCGAATCTTTCCGCCTTGATACCGCTTTGATACGTCCTTCAATCATTTGAATCTGGTCAAGAGTTTCCAATCGATGATCAAGAATGGGCCTCGCTGTTCCCATAAACATATCAACCAACCCCATTGGACAAGGGTGGTTGAACTCACTGCTAGATCTCTCCATTTCTCGAGCATACTTTGAACTTCTCATCACGACCCATAGACATGCTGTAGAGTTGCATGCTGGGTCAATTCAGATTGTACTCATATCGTCAGAAAGCATCCGCTAAGTAACTCCAAGTACGAATACAATCATTCTCTAGTCGATAATACCACTCCAATTGAGTTCCGGACAAACTCTCTTGAAAATAATGCATCCACAACTTTCTATCATCAGTGTGGGGGTTGATCTTCTGAACATAGGACTTCAAGTGCAGCTTCGGACAAGACATGCCATCATATTTGGCAAAAGTTGGAACTTTGAACTTAGGGGGAATCACCACACTAGGGACAAGACTCAGATCATGAAAATTCAACCCGGACATCTTCGTGTTTTCCACAAGATTCAAAGTGGTCTTTGCTTGTATTTGTCGCCTTCATCGTAGTAATCGCTATGATCGTAGTCTTTTTCGTGCTCACGCCGACGCTTCTTCGCATCACCTCGACACTCATTCTTGACACTTCCTCATTCTTGACACTTCCTTCGAGAGCTCTATCCTACTGACCACTTTAGGACCACCTTTGTAACGTCTACCCATGTTGAGGACGCCAACAACATTCTTCTTTCTGTTGGTGAGCTTCTTCAGATCTTCTTGGCCTTGGACCAAGCTAGTGAACATCTCCTGGAACTGAGCATTCTGAGCCCAAGATCTTTGATGATCGTTTCTAGAGTTTCTGCTAAAATAAATAGCGAGAATGAGAAAACCAATCTTCAATGTACCTGTTATGAGATGTCATGCCATGATATGCGATGTTTATGCAAATGCAATGCAATGTTTTCAAGGATCTTAGAGATTTAAATTTGTTAAACAAGCACGAACAAACATTCATTAGTTCTCTTTATTCTTTTTCTTTTAAGTACAAAGGATAGTTCAAAACAATAAAAGGAAACAATAAAATCCTAAAGCTCTAAGTCTCCCATGGGCGCTTCCTCTTCGTGTCGAGGTAGGCTGATGTTTCGCTTCGTGAAGTAGCTTGGTTAACTCTAGTACTTTCTTCTCACTTGCATAGCACCGAGTCAATGTATCCCTTTCTACTTTAAGTTGAATCCGTGATCTCTTCAAGTCTTCAAAATCGTGAGGCATGTCGTGATGGAAAACAAGATAGGTACGCCACCTATAGCAACCGGTTCTATAATTACCGTAAAACAGCGTGAATGGCATCATGAGGTTTTGATCTCGAGCTCTCACCCATTTGAGGTAAGGTTCCCAAGGAATGGAGTTTGATGTCCCAAAGTCTTGGTATCAGCCTTTGAACAACTCGATTTTCAAAAAATCATTTAAAATGAATTTTCAAAACAATGAAATCGCTTAATTGATTTTATTTGTTCTCGAAAGAACGGAAAATATAGATAAAACCCACAAAATCGGATAAGGCGGTCTACAAGACCAAAAGGATGGATTCGGGAGTCGGTTACGCAAGAGGAAGGTATTAGCACCTTTACGTCCATCGACTGATGGGACCCATTTAGTTCGTGTATGTTTGTGTGTTTAAAGTAAGAATGCTATCTTCTAATTATCGATCAAGAAAAGAAAGAAGGAAACAAGATTTGTTTATTATTATTTTGAGTTTGACACGTTTCGAAACCGCGTGCCTACGTATTCCCTCGCAATGGGAAAATCAAAACTCCGTAGTTCGTTGAAAATGTCTTGAATTGGTTGTGTTGATTTTAGAAGAAAATGTTTTTGATTTTGATAATCGGACATGAGCGAAAAAATTTGAATGAGTTGAATTGATTTTAATTGTAGATGACAAGTACCAAAACGCCGATGTCCTCTAACGATTCGATACTAGATTGGTGATTGAGGTCAACCGATCTTCCGTCATCCAAAATCTTTATTATGAAAGGAGTGAGGTGAAACAAAGTTCACTTTTATTAAGTGTTATGGAATAAAGTATTTAAGTCATTGTTACCTCTAATGGCCCAAATATTTTTACATTTTAATTAAATCGCCATAACCTCTAACAATTTAATTAAGTACCATAACACCATTTTTTTTGTTTTATAGAAAAATTGATTTTTGGAAACAAATTCAATTAATTAATTTAATTTGAAAGTGTTTTATGGGTTTGATTGATTTTAATTATGGATGACAAGTACCAAAACGCTGATATCCTCTAACGATTCGATACCTAGATTGGTGATCGAGGTCAACCGATCATCTCTCATCCAAAATCTTTGTTATGAAAAGAAGTGAGGTGAAACAAAGTTCACTTTTATTATGTTATGGAATAAAGCATTTAAGTCATCGGTTACCCTCTAATGACCCAAATATTTTACATTTTAATTAAATCGTCGGCGAACCTCTAACAATTTAATTAAATACCATATCACTATGTTTTTGTTTTTTTGTTTTGTAGAAAAATTGATTTAGAAAACAAATTCAATTAATTATTTTGATTTGAAAGTGTTTTGAGTTTCGATATGGATAAGAATTTCAATTAGGAAGACAGCGAGCCCAAGTGGCTTTGTGTATGCTCCTAAAAGTGGGACTAGCGTGACACTAGTATTCTAAACGACCGATTGAACAATCGATCGAATAGTTGTCACCAGAGAAAAGCCCAGACCAAACTATAAATGCAAGTGGCGTGTATGTTTACCCGCTTCGATGAGGAGCCCAGAGGAGGCTATGTGTTCTAATATGATAAACGACAATTAAACGGTAATTAGAACACATAGGGAAATAAATCCTAAGCTATTACAACCAAATCGAATTAGTTTGAATAATTGAATGTTTTATGTGGTGCAAGAATTGAGCTCCATGTGGTCTTCAAGGTCGATAAAGCTTGATGCATCGGATGAATACCAAATGAAGGCTCCTACATCACTCAAGATACAAACAAAAACTATATGAAGAATAGATACATTTATGCTCAAATTATTCAAGGTTGAATTAAATTTAATTCAAATCGTAACACAAAGATCGTTATAATGTAATTGAATTTATTTACAAATGGACCAAATAAAATATATGAATAAAAGTAGTATGTATAATTATATGTTTACAATACTAAATATAAGAAATAAAAATACTAAGTATAGTTATATTTACAGATAAAAATAAAACATAAATAATAAGTATATCTATACATACATTACTAAATATTAAATATAAACAGTATTATGAATAAAAATAACAGTGTATATAAAAAAGGTGTATAGATGCTAAGAGGAAACGGTATTTGAACTATTCTTGAATGCCTTCACAAGTAACAAATTCGTTAGTAGCATGAGTGGTATAAAAATTAAAGACGAAATGAAATTGCAAGGTACGAAATCGAAAAATGGTTAGTAAACAAGATCGTAAAATTGAACGAAACTTGTATCATTTACATAAACAACTCAAAAAGCAAAGGTTTATATCATAACTCACTAAACATGGCATTTATCATTCTAAATCATGCAATAAAAGATTAGCAATTCACAAATGAGACAAGAATTAAGAATTCAAACTCTTATCCGATTCAACTTCATGATATGATAAACCAAATTCAAAGTGAGCTACAAATTAAACAAATCAAACTCGGGCAGCAACTTCATGTGTATAAAAATTCTCCGAATTTCAACCAAAAGGTGCATAGATGCAAACAAGAAGACAAAGAAGTAACCTTCATACACCAACATTCTGATTTAGTATTGCAAAAATGCTTCTATAAATCAAAATGTCTTATACAAACCATTGGCAAAGATGGATTCCGAACCAAGCTATACCATTAAACCCGGGGCAGCCATAAATCAATTGATTTTACTTGAGATAAAACTATTTTTCTCGCTTAAACTCAAACAAAAGAAACAATATGTTGCAAACAATGGCTTCTCGATTTATACACAAATAAATGCGCCGTTATCGCCACCTTCATTGAAACTAAAATAGAATCCTCATCCAAAGTTCAAGCAAAACAAATTAGCATGGCTGTTCCAAATGGTTTCTTGGTCACATCTTACTCGAATAAACGCGACATAGATATTTGAACCATCATCGAAAACCGATATAGAATCCTCTTATCAACTACTCATAAACCAAATCAATACTCCAAATGTATGTGTCCACACGGTTTTCAAAACCAAATTGAATTCAAGTTTCAAACGCAACACAATAAGAAATGCAACAATATATATCCTTAGTTTTCTTGTTGTATGTACACGCCGAGTAAACGCGACATTATCATTAAACCATCATCGAAAATAAAAGTGAAATCCTTATCACAAATTCAAAAGAAAACAAAATGACATACGCCCATGACAGCCGCCGATCGCGATAATTAAATGCGCATCATTGTTAGCCATCATCGAAACTAAACCCAAATTTGAACATAAATCAAAATGAAAACGAACTCCCATTGGGTGAGTATCGAAACTAACATCATGACATAGTTTCTTTCAAAGAATGCACTTTCTATCTTAACAAATCAACAAACACAAGTACACACTACTTCTCCAGCTATCACAGACGAAATTCAAGCATGAACATATATCCATCTTGTTTTCAAGACAGAACTCAAATATTCTTTCACACAGTTGTATCAATTCATATTGGTATTATTGCAACCACTCATCATCAAAACTCGACAAAGATCCAGCTTAATGATTTAAAAGAAACTAGATCTTACCAAACGCTGGAAAATCCACGTAAGTCACGCCACGGACGCTATTGTTGATGTTGAATGATGGTTTACGTGAAGTTGATGTCGGTTGATTTTGGCGATAGAGCAATGACGGCGAGTTGGCCTCGCCATGGATGTTTAATGTAACGCTGCTCGTGACGCTTCAAGTCGAGCGACGAGAGAAACGACGAGGCGATTGACGGAGGAAGACGGGGAATTACGGTGGGGTGGTGAACTTGTATCGAATCGATGAAGGGGTTAAAGATGCTGGATGTAGTGAAGCGCGCAGCAGAAGGTTGGAGTTTGTCGGAACAGAGTAGGTGTTACGGTTGAATGTTAGGTGAAGGGGAGCACAATGCCAGACGGGGATTGTGGAGTTTGATCGAGAAGAAGGCGAGGTCGCTGGCTGGGAGGAAAAGGTGAGACCGTAGAGAGTGATGAGAGGGATGGCGGGTGAAGGACGACGGAGATTTCGGCGAGAGCAGTGAGAGACGGAGGTGGAACAAAGTGAGACAGGGGTTTATAATGAAGGGATGAAGGAGATTTTGTTGAATGGAAGGTCATGTGGGTGGAAGAGGGCGACGTGAGGTTGAATGGAAGGTTGCATTGGAGGGTCAAGCGCACTGCTTTGGTCACAATGAAGGTGGTTTCGTGGTGTTTTCCTGTGAAGGGTGACGGAGTTAAGAATGGACGGAGTTAATGGCTCAATGGAGAGAGGTTCCGTGGAGAGATGGAGACGAGGTGTTACTAGTGGAGAGGGTGAGTTCTGGAAACAAAGGGAGTTATGTACAGATGGAAGGTGAGATGGTAATGAAAGGAGTTGTGTGAGGAGATGTAGCAGATGCGATGGAGAGGAGATGTAACAAGGTCAATTGGTTTCGATTTTAACGATCTCTCCGCCTCCGTGTTTCCATTTTGGCTCCCTTAACATAAATTATAACACATATATATATACCCAATAAATTAGGGTTTGGCAATTTTGATAATGCCTAAAGTACCCTTTATCATAAAATGGGCCTAAACATAAATTGATAAAAATTAATAAGTCCAATATTATTTTTTTTGTTTGATTTTTGAGATAAAAATTGACATCTAAAATTGTTAAAATGATATAAATTTGAATATTAAATTATCCAAAAATTAAATGAGCACATTAAAATAAACTACGTTTCATAGATTAAAGAAAAATTATTGAAATAATTAAAATTGAAATAAACGATAATAAAAATACCGATTTTTAAAACACTTACTAAAACAAATCTTCGAAATGTATCGAAAAATTAGAGAGATCACATTTTCATAATCTACGCCATAAGATTCATAAAGTAGTGAGTTAGAGGTAAAGTTTGAAATATTTTTCCCACTAATTTCGTACAATGTCGAATCGCTTTAGCACTGCTTGTAAAATCGAAATATTGATATCATCGACATATAATCAACTTAAAATGATGCAAGAAATGTAGAGAAATGAAATGAATGCAATGGAATAACGTATTTCATAACTATAAATGATGCAAATATCGATTTAAACTAACTTTGGTCAATTTAAATACGACGTAAATGATGCGATGCAAAGGAATGAATGACCGCTTAATGTCAATGGTCTAATGGACGCTATGCGTATGAATGTGAAACCTAAACCAGTAAATTGATATGGAGGGCAAATTTTGGGGTGCAATAGTTTCCTATTTAATCGCCTTAAACCCGAAAGTAAAATGGTGAGCTTTTGAACTTTCAAGGTAGAAGAAGATTAAATACTAAAAGAACCCTAAAATTTGCGTCCAAGAACAACTAGAAATATTTTATTTTCCGATTTTCAATTTTTTTGATTTTTTTATTTATATATTTACAAGGATCGAACAAAAGCTCGTATGTCGTAAGGATATTAGACATATAATCGGAAAGAGACCGATCAAGACGACTCTAACAAAAGTTTCAAATGTACATGCCCTAAGGATATTGGACACATAAGGATCAAGATACATGTTGAAGGATATTGAACACATAGGAGCATATGTCGTAAGGATATTAGACATACACCGTAAAGAGACCGATCAAGACGACTCTAATAAAGGTTTCAAATATACATGCCCGGTAAGGATATTGGACACATAAAGATCGAATATACATGTTCGTAAGGATATTGAACACATATAGAGCATATGTCGTAAGGATATTAGATATAATCGGAGAGACCGATCAAGACGACTCTAACAAAGGTTTCAAATATACATGCCCGTAAGGATATTGGACACATAAAGATCGAATATACATGTTCGTAAGGATATTGAACACATATAGAGCATATGTCGTAAGGATATTAGATACATCGGAAAGAGACCGATCAAGACGACTCTAACAAAGGTTTCAAATATACATGCCCTAAGGATATTGGACACATAAAGATCGAATATACATGTTCGGTAAGGATATTGAACACATATAGGGAAATATATGTCGTAAGGATATTAGACATATTAATCGGAGAGACCGATCAAGACGATCAGAATAAAAGGTTTCAAATATACATGCCTTAAGGATATTGGACACATATAGATCGAATATACATGTTCGGTAAGGATATTGAACACATAGAGAGTATATGTCGTTAAGGATATTAGATATACAGAAAGAGACCGATCAAGACGACTCGACAAAGGTTTCAAATATACATGCCCTAAGGATATTGACACATAAAGATCGAATATACATGTTCTGTAAGGATATGAACACATATAGAGCATATGTCGTAAGGATATTAGACATACACGGAGAGACCAATCAAGACGACTCTAACAAAGGTTTCAAATATACATGCCCTAAGGATATTGGACACATAAAGATCGAATATACATGTTCGGTAAGGATATTGAATATATATAGGGAGCATATGTCGTAAGGATATTAGACATACATGTGAAAGAGACCGATCAAGACGACTCTAACAAAGGTTTCAAATATACATGCCCGTAAGGATATGGACACATAAAGATCGAATATACATGTTCGTAAGGATATTGAACACATATAGGAGCATATGTCGTAAGGATATTAGACATACATCGAAAGAGACCGATCAAGACGATCGATAAAGGTTTCAAATATATATGCCCTAGAAGGATATTGGACACATAAAGATCGAATATACATGTTCGTAAGGATATTGAACATATAGGAAGCATATGTCGTAAGGATATTAGATATACGCAAGAATGAGACCGATCGGAGCAGTACTCCACCGGGGAAAGATATATGGAATGGTAAAATCGCCGATCAAGACGAATTCACGGGAAAGAGGCCAAACAAAGGGGACTCTAGCGAGGATTGCCAAACTATGTTGGACTTTAAGAGATTGCAAATGTGCAAGAAACGATATCCCTCGTGCCAAAGGCGGGTGTAATTTCAAGAGTGGCAATTATATGAATTACCACACACCAAGTATGGATACTCAAACAATTGAGAAGCAAGAAAGGTTAGACACCACTTTTACTCGACTCCAATGAAGAGGCAAACACCGTAAGATAACCAATATAAAATTTGCATAAAGCGAGACGCTTTGCAAGTGAATTGAATTTGAATGATGTAGGAGACCGACATCGGGTCAAAATGCGATAACAACAAGAAGAATTTCTTGAGGGAACTCGATCGAATACCACTGGGATTTTTTATTGATAAACTTCTTCTCGAGACGCAAAGGTACTCGAATCATTTTAATCGCTTATGCTTAGATGCATGTTTGATTTTTTTTGGCGAATGCTCCATATTAATGGAAATGCTACGCATTTTTGAGGATGCTATTCAATGCAATGATGCATGTTTTAGATTATTATTTTGCCGTAATGTCCATATCAATGGAAATGCTACGATTTTTGAGCAATGCAATGCAATGATGCATGTTTTAACATTTCGTCCTAACTAGGGCAATTGTGAAGTGCCGAGGAACATCAACCTCCATGAATTGAATACAATCATCCGTCTTCATCAAAGAGATGATAGTCCGACCCCGGTAGGGGTTGTGGTATAGAAGTATCATCTTCAATGATTAACATCATCGAAGTAACTCTTGAGATCAACATTCATCCGGATGATGATCTCGCAGTAGTGTTCATGATTTTGATAGCTCGATTACGAGCTCGACAAGAGGAACCGACAACATCTTCCTCGCAAGTGAGCCTTTGAAAATGATCTTGCTGGTAAACCGCCTTTGCGATTTTTCCGCGACAGGAAAGAGTGATAACATCCAAGGGCACACATATGCCATAGATAACTCGTCGAGAGAAAGAAACTTTGTCATTGATCGATGCTCAGCGATCATGCCTTTATTTAAAAATCTTTAGATAACAAAATCTTGATCTCTGATGAGCTGAGGATAACGATCCTGACTTGAATTGGAGATATTGATCCTGAACTTCTGATGGAGAAATCCAACACAGACTTAGATCTCTGATGAGCTAAGGATGACGATCCTGACTTCCCGACACGTCCTTCAAACTCAATAGTTGTTTAGCTTGCGCCTGGACTTGACCTGATCAACTATGAGGTGGAGGAATGCCCCTGCATAATGCTTTGCCCTAGCCTGTAGGGATTTTGAAGAAAATAGCCTTGAGAAAGCTTCCTGAGATCTGTACCATCAAAATAATCTGCCCCAATATTATAAACTTGGAAACACCTCAAGCTAACCAAAGGTAAAGAAGGTTTCAACCATGCTCGGGTGAATGCCCCGATTGCTCAAGACTTTGAGAGGTTCTCGAATCTCGACATAAATGCCCTGATTGATCGAACTTTGAAGACATCACCTATTCGTGGTGATTAACTTACATCTTGAAAGTAGGCTACTCACAACCTTACTTCTCAACTCGAGTTGCTTTGTGCTCAATCAAATACTTGAAGCAATATGTCTTTCAAGACAATTAAATTATGTCCGATGCTCAATATGCAAGCTCACTTGATGTTTAAGCACTAGCTTATATGCAAAGAATGTTTTATTCTACAAATGATAATTCTAATGCAAAGTTCATGTTTGTCTTGAAGTTAAAGAAACTTTTATTGAAAAGATATCGAAACATTGAATTTTTTGTAAAAGATTGGGTGATACCAACTCAAATGTTTAGCAAACCTCCTAGAGTCGTTACCGTATTCTTGTAACAGTTTTACTTTCGAATTAACCCATGCTTCAATTAGGACTTTTAAGGGTTGTAACGTGGTCCGATTCACGAGTTTTTAGAAAAAGATTGTTAGGCTCAAAATATTTGGTGCCTCCCATTCTCCGTGATGTTCTCCAATCCTAGGTTCGATAACTT
This sequence comes from Vicia sativa, assembly GCA_021764765.1. NCBI lineage: Eukaryota > Viridiplantae > Streptophyta > Magnoliopsida > Fabales > Fabaceae > Vicia > Vicia sativa. The sequence goes on along the minus strand of CM038793.1, from coordinate 165,021,734 downwards.
GATGCGAGCATTCATCTCGAGAGAAATTTATGATGCGGTTGAGGAACCACCGAGGTTTCTTGGACACGATAAATACTCACCTTTTGCTTTTGGTGTTTGATCACACGCCTTTGTTCTTTTGATGAGGATTTTATTTTGTTTTGTAACTTTTTATTTTCTTCTTTTTGCCATTTTGCCTAAGCGACTTACTATGAAGTTTCGACTTAGCGGCTTTTTGTCATCATTTTCATCACTTTTCTTTGAACAAGTCATGTGATCTTGCACCTTGTTTGATTGGAGGTGATTGATCGCTTGAATCCTTGGCGGATGAGAGATAACAATTGTGGTATCGCTATCCGTTGATTTCACGATGTGCGAGAATTAACTATTATGGTATCATTCTCCTTTGATGCACAGTGTCGATAGACGAAGGTTGACCATTGTGGTTTTGACTTTCCTCGACCTTTAAAAGATAACCATTGTTGTATCCTTGGATGCGCTCTTGATGAGTTTTGAACGCCGATCGGGTTAATCGAACACTACCCCGCCTGTGTTAAAAAATGAGGGTTTTTCCGAATGTAAAAGAAACTCCTACTTCGAGGCTCAAAAGGGTTAACGAGGGTTTCACTCCTTATATCTCCGTGTTTGGGAATTTGAAACAAGGCCTGTACATCATTAGCGGGTTTTTACTCAAAGCATAACGCTTGAGATTCTTGGTAAATTGTTCGCCATCCTCCCTACAGAGGTGTTGCTTATTAATAAGAGTTGAATATCAAAAGCATAGTAAAACAAATAAGAGTGAATACGAATGGATCAATTCAAGACAAACATATTCAATGCATTATGATTAATATTCAGAAATGAGCAAGTTTTGCATACAAGAAAGTACTGAACAAAACAAGAAAGATTACAAATGAGCATGCAAGATGAAACTATAAATCTCTATGTTGAGGAGACTGGTCTCCGTATGGATTTCTTGCTTTAGAAGATGCACTTTGGAGTCGTGGCATTCTCTGAGTCAAAAGAGAGTTCAATTAATGCGTAGGCCCTCTAGAGTGAACGTGATTGCTTTGGAATCGATGAGTTTCTGAACTGTACCTTTGAAAAGATTACATCCTTCAATTGTATGGCCAGGTGCCCTAGAATGGAACTCACAGTGGGCATCAGGATCATATCCCAAAGGATATGGAAAAGGAGGTGGCCCGAGCTCCTTTAACTCCACTAAAGAATGTTGGAGTAAGTGAGTTAGCAACTCACTATGAGGCATATGGATTGGATCATGCACTTTTCTTGGCCTTATCAGATTCTTCCCACCTTGCTGTTGACAATTTTGTCGATAAGTTTGTTGTTGAGGAGCGTTCAGCTGTTGGGGAGAATACGGTCCCGTGTTTGATGTACAGTTAAAGACAAATTTGTGGAGCACATCGATTAGAAGTAGCTCGTTGTCACTTGATTAGAATCAAACGGAGGGTAAGGGAGCTTCTTCCTCGCCCCTAAAATTGTACTTGCATCTTCATCGATTTGCTCGAAATTCGTAAGCAATAGCAACATCATGAATGTTACCCATCTTGAGACCACGCCAATACGCTCCCTACAACAACTAGGTGTGAAAACGTAGAAGTACATCCAAAGAATCGATAGGGACCTTGCAAGGTATTGGAGAACATCTCAATGACTTCTCGCTCCAAAAGAGGAGGTTGAACTCTAGCCTAATTCTTCCATCTCTCACAAGATACTCTTTGAAAGATTCTTCACCTTCGAGTTAAACCTTGAGTTGAATTCGTGGAGCAATGTCCCTATTTATAGTCGTAGTGATTGACAAAAGCTTCACCCAATTCCTTCCAAGTTTAGATGTGAATTGCTCGCCGAGTGTACCACCGAGAGATGCTTCATCGAGGCTATCTTGAAAATGTGCATGAAGAGCTTGTCATTTTCCGCATAGGGAGCCATCTTATTGCAATAGGCTTTGACGTGAGTAATCGGACAAGAGGTACCTTATACTTCTCGAAAGTGGGGACTTTGAATTTTGCGGTGAATTTTGATACTGTGCACAAGCACAAACTAGAGCCGCCTGACCAAGGGAATCACGACCTCAATAGCTTTCATCCTTTCTCAAGGAGGTGAAGCTTTTCCCGCACTTAGTCTCTTCAATCGAAAATCTAAAGGTGTCAAACGAAGACTCAAGATATCTTCACAATGAGGAATTCCATTGACATGCGTCCGAATCTGTTTCGACATTTTGATCCGAAAGGACCTCCATGTGGTTAAAATCAACACCGTGGATTAACATGATCGAGTAACAACTTTGGACCTCTCGAACAACTTGCTTTAACTCTTCTTGTCCAATGGAGAGGTTCGATAATCTCCATGAATTCATCCATCCGGTATCTATATGAGTATTTATCGCACCACACTTGCTCAAGTTGATCCATGATGACGACGATGTCAGAAATCGCCTTGTAGTCTTGAGATTCGGATGAAGCCGCTGAAATGAGTCTTCCGTTGAAATGAATGAAATGCATGATGATGCATGGATGATAAATAAATAAACTCTTTGAGATTATTGATGCAAATGGTATGCAATATGATGATAATATCGTTCACGAAGATGTGAATCGGATGATATTGGTAATAAGAACAACTTATTTAGGTGGCTCCTACAATAGGACAGCTCTAGGCTTCTACCCAATAACCCGAACAAGGTGGTTCTAATGTTTTTGCTAAATGTTTCTCGAGTCTCGATCCCTTTAACAAACACTATCATCGCATGAGAGGCCCGCATGGCAATAATTTTGTAAAAGTATACCCCAAGAAACGGCTCTTAAAGGGATGCTCAAATCCAAAATTTGAGCGCTTGGTCTCGCTTAGACAACATGAACAAACTTAGAGTTATAGGTCATTTGTCCAAAGGTTGATGTCCCGCGCTATCGCTGGCCAACAACCTCCTTAAAACAACCAACTCTAAGCCGAGTCTTCGCCGGCCAACAAGACAATGGAGTCAGTGGACCTAGGCTACGCAACCTCTATTCCTAAAAGGTGACCTAGAAGCTCGGTAGTGGGCTTATCTATGTAACAATGCCCATGAATTCCCATCACAATAATATATCAACAAAATAATATACATAAAGTGAAAGGAGAATAATAAGCAATAAACAATAGATAAGCATCAAGAAGAAAGCGATAAACAAACACACAAACATGCGAAGAACTAAACTAGGGTTGACTCGCTTAATCAAAAAGATTTTAAGAAATTTGTCCCCAGTGAAGTCGCCAACTGAAGCAACTCGATTTTCAAAAAAATCATTTAAAATGAATTTTCAAAAACAATGAAATCGCCACCTGATTTTATTTGTTCTCGAAAGAACGGGAAAATATAGATAAAACCCACAAAAATCGGATAAGGCGGTCTACAAGACCAAAAAGGATGGATTCGGGAGTCGGTTACGCAAGAGGAAGGTATTAGCATCTCTTACGTCCATCGTACTCGATGGGACCCATTTAGTTCGTGTATGTTTGTGTGTTTAAAGTAAGAATGCTATCTTCTAATTACTGATCAAGAAAAAGAAAGAAGGAAACAGGATTTGTTTATTATTATTTTGAGTTTGACACGGTTTCAAAACCGCTGCGGCCTACGATTCCCTCGCAATGGGAAAATCAAACTCCGTAGTTCGTTGAAAATGTCTTGAATTGGTTGTGTTGATTTTAGAAGAAAATGTTTTGATTTTGATAATCGATATGAGCGAAAAAATTTGAATGAGTTGAATTGATTTTAATTGTAGATGACAAGTACCAAAACGCCGGATGTCCTCTAACGATTCGACATCGAGATTGGTGATTGAGGTCAACCGATCTTCTCGTCATCCAAAATCTTTATTATGAAAGGAGTGAGGTGAAACAAAGTTCACTTTTTATTATGTTATGGAATAAAGTATTTAATTCATTGGGTTACCCTCTAATGGCCCAAATATTTTACATTTTAATTAAATCGCTACTAACCTCTAACAATTTAATTAAGTACCATAACACCATGTTTTTTTTTGTTTTATAGAAAAATTGATTTTTGGAAACAAATTCAATTAATTAATTTAATTTGAAAGTGTTTTATGGGTTTGATTGATTTTAATTATGGATGACAAGTACCAAAACGTTGGGATATCCTCTAACGATTCGATACTCGAGATTGGTGATTGAGGTCAACCGATCATCTCTCATCCAAAATCTTTGTTATGAAAAGAAGTGAGGTGAAACAAAGTTCACTTTTATTAAGTGTTATGGAATAAAGCATTTAAGTCATTGGGTTACCTCTAAAGACCCAAATTTTACATTTTAATTAAATCGTCGGGCGAACCTCTAACAATTTAATTAAATACCATATCACTATGTTTTTGTTTTTTTTGTTTTGTAGAAAAAATTGATTTAGAAAACAAATTCAATTAATTATTTTGATTTGAAAGTGTTTTGGAGTTTCGATATGGATAGAAGAATTTCAATTAGGAAGACAAAGCAGCCCAAGTGGCTTTGTGTATGCTCCTAAAAGTGGGACTAGCGTGACACTAGTATTCTAAACGACCGATTGAACAATCGATCGAATAGTTGTCACAGAGAAAAGCCTGTGACCAAACTATAAATGTGTGCAAGCTGCCAGTATGTTTACCGCTTTTGATGAGGAGCCTAAGAGGAGGCTATGTGTTCTAATATGATAAACGCATAATTAAACGGTAATTAGAACACATAGGAAATAAATCCTAAGCTATTACAACCAAATCGAATTAGTTTGAATAATTGAATGCTTTTATGTGGTGCAAGAATTGAGCTCCATGTGGTCTTCAAGGTCTGATAAAGCTTGATGCATCGGATGAATACCAAATGAAGGCTCCTACATCACTCAAGATACAAACAAAACTATATAAGAATAGATACATTTATGCTCAAATTCATTCAAGGTTGAATTAAATTTAATTCAAATCGTAACACAAAGATCGTTATAATGTAATTGAATTTATTTACAAATGGACCAAATAAAATATATGAATAAAAGTAGTATGTATAATTATATGTTTACAATACTAAATATAAGAAATAAAAAATACTAAGTATAGTTATATTTACAAGATAAAAAATAAAACATAAATAATAAGTATATCTATACATACATTACTAAATATTAAATATAAACAGATTATGAATAAAATAACAAAGTATATAAAAAAGGTGTATAGATGCTAAGAGGAAACGGTATTTGAACTATTCTTGAATGCCTTCACAAGTAACAAATTCGTTAGTAGCATGAGTGGTATAAAAATTAAAGACGAAATGAAATTGCAAGGTACAAAATCGAAAAATGGTTAGTAAACAAGATCGTAAAATTGAACGAAACTTGTATCATTTACATAAACAACTCAAAAAGCAAAGGTTTATATCATAACTCACTAAACATGGCATTTATCATTCTAAATCATGCAATAAAAGATTAGCAATTCACAAATGAGACAAGAATTAAGAATTCAAACTCTTATCCGATTCAACTTCATGATATGATAAACCAAATTCAAAGTGAGCTACAAATTAAACAAATCAAACTCGGCAGCAACTTCATGTGTATAAAATTCTCCAATTTCAACCAAAAAGGTGCATAGATGCAAACAAGAAGACAAAGAAGTAACCTTCATACACCAACATTCCGATTTAGTATTGCAAAAATGCTTCTATAAATCAAAATGTCTTATATAAACCATTGCCAAAGATGGATTCCGAACCAAGCTATACCATTAAACCCGGGGCAGCCATAAATCAATTGATTTTACTTGAGATAAAACTATTTTTCTCGCTTAAACTCAAACAAAAGAAACAATATGTTGCAAACAATGGCTTCTCTACGATTTATACACAAATAAATGCGTCGTTATCGCCACCTTCATTGAAACTAAAATAGAATCCTCATCCAAAGTTCAAGCAAAACAAATTAGCATGGCTGTTCCAATGGTTTCTTGGTCACATCTTACTCGAATAAACGCGACATAGATATTTGAACCATCATCGAAAACCGATATAGAATCCTCTTATCAACTACTCGTCATAAACCAAACTGAATACTCCAAATGTATGTGTCCATACGGTTTTCAAAACCAAATTGAATTCAAGTTTCGAAACGCAACACAATAAGAAATGCAACAATATATATCCTTAGTTTTCTCGGTTGTATGTACACGCCGAGTAAACGCGACATTATCATTAAACCATCATCGAAAATAAAAGTGAAATCCTTATCACAAATTCAAAAGAAAACAAAATGACATGGTTGCCCATGACGCTTTCTCCGATCGCGATAATTAAATGCGCATCATTGTTAGCCATCATCGAAACTAAACCCAAATTTGAACATAAATCAAAATGAAAACGAACTCCCATTGGGTGAGTATCAAACTAACATCATGACATAGTTTCTTTCAGCAACAGACTTTCTATCTTAACAAATCAACAAACACAAGTACACACTACTTCTCAGCAGTTATCACAGATTTAGAAATTCAAGCATGAACATATATCCATCTTGTTTTCAAGACAGGAACTCAAATATTCTTTCACACACAGTTGTATCAATTCATATTGGTATTATTGCAACCACTCATCATCAAAACTCGACAAAGATCCAGCTAATGATTTAAAAGAAACTAGATCTTACCGAAACGTTGGAAAATCCACAGAAGTCATGCTGCCGGGACGTTGCTGTTGTTGATGTTGAATGATGGTTTACAGTGAAGTTGATGTCGGTTGATTCTGTGATAGAGCAATGACGGCGAGTTGGCCTGCCATGGATGTTTAATGTAACGCGCTTCGTGACGCTTGAAGTTGAGCGACGGAGAGAAACGACGAGGCGATTGACGGAGGAAGACGAAGGGAATTACGGTGGGGGTTGGTGAACTTGTATCGAATCGATGAAGGGGGTTAAAGATGCTGGATGTGTAGTGAGAAGCGCCGACAGAGAAGGTTGGAGTTTGTCGAACAGTAGGTGTTACGATTGAATGTTAGGTCAAGGGGAGTTAACGCAGACGGGGATTACAGTGGAGTTTGGATCGAGAAGAAGGCGAGGTCGGGGCGGGAGGAATGAAGGTGAGACCAGAGAGAGGATGAGAGGGATGGCGGGTGAAGGACGCAATGGGAGATTTCAAGAGAGCAAAGGAGAGACGGAGGTGGAAAGAGGAGAGGGGTTTATAATGAAGGGATGAAGGAGATTTTGTTGAATGGAAGGTCAGGCTGGGTGGAAGAGGGTGATGAGGGTTGAATGGAAGGTTGCAGATTGTGAGGGTTGGCGCGGCTGTTTGGTCACAGTTGAAGGTGGTTTCGTGGTGTTTTTCCGGTGAAGGGCGACGGGAGTTAAGAATGGACGGAGTTAATGGCTCAGCGAGAGAGAGGGTTCCGGTGGAGAGATGGAGACGAGGGTGTTACTAGTGGAGAGGGTGAGTTCTTGGAAACAGTGGGAGTTATGTACAGGATGGAAGGTGAGATGGTAATGAAAGGAGTTGGTGTGTGAGGAGATGTAGCAGATGGGCGTATGGAGAGGGAGATAGAACAAGGTTGAATTGGGTTTCAGATTTTTAACGGATCTCTCCGCCTCCGTGTTTCCAATTTTGGCTCCCCTTAACATAAATTATAACACATATATATACCCAATAAATTAGGGTTTGGCAATTTTTGATAATGCCTAAAGTACCCCTTTATCATAAAATGGGCCTAAACATAAAATTGATAAAAATTAATAAGTCCAATATTATTTTTTTTGTTTGATTTTTTGAGATAAAAATTGGACATCTAAAATTGTTAAAAATGATATAAATTTGAATATTAAATTACCCGAAAAATTAAATGAGCACATTAAAATAAACTACGGGTTTCATAGATTAAAGAAAAATTATTGAAATAATTAAAATTGAAATAAAACGATAATAAAAAATACCTGATTTTTTAAAACACTTACGGTTAAAAACAAATCTTCGAAATGTATCGAAAAATTAGAGAGATCACATTTTCATAATCTAGGCGACACGTAGATTCATAAAGTTGAGTTGAGGCTAAAGTTTGAAATATTTTTCCCACTAATTTTCGACAATGTCGAATCGCTTTTAGCAAATTGTTTGTAAAATCGAAATATTGATATCATCGACATATAATCAACTTAAAATGATGCAAGAAACAGGTAGAGAAATGAAAATGAATGCAGTGGAATAACGGGTATTTCATAACTATAAAATGATGCAAATATCGATTTAAACTAACTTTTGGTCAATTTAAATACGACGAAATGATGCGTATGCAGTGAATGAATGACTGTTTAATGTCAATGGTCTAATGGACGCTTATGCAGATGAATGTGAAACCTAAACCAGGTAAAATTGATATAGGAGGGCAAATTTTGGGGTGCAACAGTCTTCTTTACCATGCCCCAAGCGTATGAACCTTCGCGGTAATTCTGGAGATCGTGGTTGTAGTCGAACACAATGTCTTGGAGAAGCATATCATGTGGACCATCTCTTCGAGCAAAACCAAACTAACATAGAGCTAAAGAAGGATTGTAGGTAATACCTCCCCTTATACCAAGGAGTGGTACATTAGGGAATTCTCCACAACGCTCAATGAATATGAAGTCTTTTTGAGAGAAAAGACTCCAACGGATATCTGAATGAGAGAGTGACATTAGCCTTTGAGACCACTTCAACCTTTGCTCGTTCTTCAAAACTGATGGAGGGAGGTGCGAAATAAACCACCTGGAAAGTAACGGTATACAACACACGAGAGTTCCTTGTCTCTTAGTAGTACGAGTGTGGAGAGAATGTAGGATGTCTCCAAGTAAAGTAGGCACTGGATTGCGAGTAAGAAACAACTTGATGGCGTTGACATCTATGAATTGATCCGAGTTAGGGAATAGAACCAAACAATATATTAACAAGGCCACAATGTCTTCAAATGCATGGAAACTCATAGTCTTGAGGAATTTCGCTTTCTTTATTAGAACTTAGCAAGTAAACCCTTAACTCCGCTCGTTTCCCAATTGGCTTCAATGTCCGAGCGCTTTAGATGTAATGTCGATGTAATGTCTTCGCATTCTAGGAACCTTTTCTAAACCGGTGAATGGCATTTGGTCAAGAATAGGTATCCCAAGTAGCTTAGAGAACTCTTCCAAGGTAGGAACCAACTGATAATCTGGGAATGTAAAGCAATGGTGTTTCGGATCAAAGAACTGGAATAGGACGTGCATCATATCTTCTTCAAAACTGGAGATAACCAAGTCAAGTAGATAACCATGTGTTTTGGTGAGCTGAGCATGGTCGGGAATTTCTGAAACCAATTCTTTGAGCTGAGACGGTATACCCATGAAGTTGATTCGGATAGTCTTTCTAGAAGCCATAACCCCTACAAAACAGAGCAAAGATAAATCCCTAGGTCCTTGAAATAGTTAGAAATGATATGCAATGTGATGAAGTCATGATGTCATGTTTAGCACACACAAACAATTCACACAATGAGCCTAGGTTTAAGGCTTGCATGAGGTATAGGTGATTACCCCACCAAAAGTTTGAGTTGGTTCATCCTATCCTATAATAGTAACCGGGTTCTAGGAATCTCACATCATTGATCTTTCTCGTAGGCGTTTATTTCAATACGACTACCAAGTGGTCGACCGAAAATATCCCAAAAGTCTGATCTCAATGAGCGTAGCATCGAGTATCAGCCAACCTTAGTCTGCACCAAAGCCGACCATCTCACTACCTTCTAATGGCCAAGATGGGTCAATTAAGGTTCTAAAAGTTTAGTTAGTGCTTGATGACACCACGTAGAAGCCAAATACTATCCTCAACTTGGAAATGAAGAGTATCAGGACATCCAAAGTTTCACACTAACGTAGCCATCATGTCGACCGCTTCGATATACGCCTAACGGTCGCGACGATTTATTGCTACTTACCTAAAAGGAAACCCGGATCCGTGTAGGATCCCCACAAATATAATACCCAAGCAACCCTTAAAGATAAAGCAAGCAAGTCAAATGAAGCAAAGAAAATGATCTAAAATCCCTAAGGCATTCTCTCTTTAGGGTGTCTCTCAAGAAAATCGCCAGCCTGTGAATACGTGAACCGACTTTGAGATTTTTGTATCGCAAATGTGCGGATAGCAAGAGTCGCCACCGACTTTTCTTTTATCCAATTAAGGGAAGGTAAAAGTACGTAAAAGACCTTCGTTAGATTCTCGAGTAAGGGAGAAGGTTATGAAAGGAAGGTATTAGCACTCTTTCCATCCGTAGTTATCTACGGGCTCTTAGTTGCTCTTAGATCACTTTAAAATTGTGCTTTCTGTGTGTTTGACAAAAATGTTTTAAAAAAGGCATTTCGCTTTGAATTTTTAATGATTCATGTAGGAATGTATACAAAGTGTTCGAAATGTTTCGCTTTGAAAAAGTTTGAACTTTGACAAAAAGTGAGGTGTTAAAAGTATTTTGATAGAGCAAGCAACTAAAAGTCTTATTACCTACTAAGAATTGGTCTTTTTCGTGTTATTTTACGTTCTTTTAGAATAGTGCTATCCATACCATTAGTTGGTAGGTAACCCTATTCATTGGATGTAAGCGGACATTCGAAGGGACATCGGATGGTCATAGAAGGCAACTTGAAGTGTCCTAGCACATTCGGGGACTATCATCATTTTCGAGGCGACAATCGAGGGTCAAGATCATGTATTCGGAGGCGACATCGTGGGTCTTATGATCTTTGTATCAAGGGACTATGATGATTTGTTTTGAAGGCGACGGTGCTAGAATACCTCTACGTTTGAGGGACTTGACCATTTGAATTCGTAAGGCAACGAGAGAGAATTACCCTAAGGGTTGCAGGTGTGAAAGAGTGTGTTGATTTCAAGTACTTTATCTTGGAGTTATGAGTGATCTATGTCCAATTTTATCTTGCCACACGCCTAATTACTAGCGCTTATAGGTGCGGAAATTAAATTGGAAATGTAAAGTGCGAAAGATAAATCCTACGCTATTACATGGCTTTGGGGCAGATACATAATTGAAAGTGCGAAAAATAAAAGTCCTAATTAAACTATTACATCCCATAGGCAATTACATAATTGAAAAAGAAAAGCGATAAAAATCGTCCGAAACGGTATAACCTGTGAAAAGATGCAAAATCGGAAAACTAAGAAAATTATAAGAGGAAAATGTTAGTAAAAATAAGTATTTTTGAATGAGAAAAGGTTTTCATGCTAATAATGACATTAATATGCTAAAATAATTTTTTGGGAATTTTTGGAGTTAATTTGATAATTAAAAAACAATTAAAAGCCATTTAAATGATAAATTAGCAATTAAATTAAATATGCATGCAAAAATAATATTTTTAATTTTAAAAATTAAATAAACACTTTTTTGATGATTATACAAAAAATAAATATTTTTGGTGTTTTTTAAATGCATGATAAAAATATTAGATGATAAATTAAATGCATGGAAAATATTAAAAGAAGAAAATATGAAAATATAAGAAAATGTTAGTTTTCAAACTTGTAAAATAAGTGTCATGGTTGGGATTCGAACCGGACCTTCCTTCACAACGCTGCCACGACTAATCGAGCTAGAGCGCCCACGTGTTTAGAAAATACAACGAATTGTTTTTAAACGAAAACGCCTCCTGGGAATTCAAATTCACGCGCGAAGAACATCATCTTCTCCGTTTGAATTCTGGGAATTTTGCGTCGGCCTTGGTTCGACGCTACAGCCCCTGCAATTTCTAAAATCTCATACACGTAATATAAATGCATTGTGAGTACATGAATCGATTGCAAATTGAATTCTAAACACGATGGTGGTGGTCTTTTTGTCCAATTTAACCGATTTAGGAAAACCCCAAACCGTTCGTAAAACCCTAATCATGGTAATTCGTGTTTCAGGCCATGGAAATGCAATTAAACCATCCAGAAAGCTTGCAAACTTCAAACTAAACACAAAACAAACAACATAACATGTTAAAAATGCATGATAAACAAAATTCGATTTTTGAAAAAGTGTGACAAACGGAAATCGTATTTGCTTGATTCTTGATGTTTTTGAGTGATGTAAGGGTCTGGATCGATTCTAAAGACTCAAGGAATGCAATGAGATGCTTGAATCAATGAATCGAGCTAGAACCGTGGCTGCAAGTTGCTTGAAGGCACGTTTTTTGAATTAGGTTAGGGTTTCTCCAAGCAATTTTTCTGTTCTTTCTTGTGTGATAGGCATTGTGTATTTATAATGGATGAAAATTGAGCTGATTTGAGGAACAAATAATCATCAATCAATGCAAAGATTATTTGATTTTGTACAAAATCAAATCTTATCTTTTTGATCAATTTTCATCAATTCTTGCCAAATCAAAACCAATTTCGAAATTGACAATTTTTGGTGAGTTGTTTGACCTCAAGGATGAGAGAAAAATCAATTTGCATTTAATTTTGATTTTATACCTTATTTTTTAATTTAATTTGTATTTAAATGAATAAAATCCAAATTAAATAGAAAAATAAAGTTAAAATTCGTGGCATTGGGCTTGGTTGTTCCAAATTGTCTTAGGAACAAGTTTGAATGAAGAAAAACTAGGCCCATTTGCAAAATTTTGATTTTTACAAGTATCTCTTTGTGCACTTTTCAAAATGTCCAACTTGTGCAATGTGTATTTTGCTCAATTTTCCACATTTTTGAGTGTTCTTGGAATTTTTAGAAAGCTCTAAGTGTCCTCTAACCAACCTCTTTGGTTTCATCTCATTTGGAGTTTCCATGCTCAATAAATCTTCAAAACAAAATGTTGACTTTTTGTTGACTTTGGAAAGGACCTGTAATGTTTTGATCCATACCTTCCAAATGAAGCATTTTTTGAACATTCTTGTGAGACATGAAGTTGTAGAGAATTGAATTTCCTTCAAAATGAGAGTTGGTGGAAAATTTTTTGAGAAAGTATGAAGAAGTTATGCTCACTCAAAGTTCAGTTGACTTTTCACTAAAAACCCTAATTTGGAAAGTTTGACTTTGAGCAAATCTTGAGTTTTCTTGATGAATCATGATCAACCCTTGATCAAATGATGAATGTATTTTCAAAATGATAATGTTGACCAAAAATCAGGAAATTTGACTGTATGTTGACCACAGTTGACTTTTTGTCCAATACAACTGATTTTCAACCATCTAAGCAATTGCCTGAGGAAACTTGACTTGTAAGGCTTGAAACTTGACATGGAGAATCTTTGAAGCATATGAGGAGGCAAGATGACCATTGGAGATGTTGGAAGTCCATCTGATCGATAATTGCCAAACCCTAGTTTGGGTTGATTATCTAGAGAGGGTTTGTCTCGATCAACCTTGAGGAATCCTTGAGTATGGATGTATGAAATATCTTGAGTAGGAGGGCAAATTTTGGGGTATGACATATCGCATAAACATTGCATTATCATAGCATAACATGTCATAACAGTACATTGAAGATTGTTTTCTCATTTTCTCGCTATTTATTTTAGTAAATGGTCTTGAACAGGTCAAAGATCTCAGTGCTCGTAATGCTCAGCCCAAGAGATGTTCACCAGCTTGGTCCAAGGCCAAGAAGATATAAAGAAGCTCACCAACAAAAAGAAGGTCATTGGTGTTCTCAACATGGGAAGACGTCACAAAGGTGGTCCTAAAGTGGTTAGCCGGATAGAGTTCTCAGAAGGAAGTGTCAAGACTGAGGGAAGTGTCAAGGGCAACGTAGACGACCAGCGTGAGCCTGAGAAGAAGGAAGAAGATTATGAGAAAGATCAGTACTCTTATGAGGATGACAAATACAAACAACTTGACACCGTCTGAATGCTGTGGAAAATCTGAAGATGTCCGGGCTGAATTTTGATGATCTGAGTCTTGTCCCTGGTGTGTTGATTCCTCCCAAGTTCAAAGTTCCTACTTTTGCCAAGTATGATGGCATGTCTTGTCCAGTCGCATCCAAGTCCTATGTTCGTAAGATCAATCCCTCACACCGATGATGTAAAGTGGATGCATTATTTCCAAGAGAGTTTGTCCGGAACTCAATTGGAGTGGTATTATCAGCTAGATAGTGACCGTATCCGTACTTGGAGTGACTTAGCGGATGCTTTCTATAGGCAGTATGAGTATAATTCTAAATTGGCACCCACTCGCATGCAACTACAGAGCATGTCTATGGGCCGTGATGAGAAATTCAAAGAGTATGCTCAGAAATGGAGAGACCTAACAGGCAGAGTTCAACCACCCTTGTCCAATAGGGAGTTGGTTGATATGTTTATGGGAACACTGACATGCCCATTCTTCAATCATCTGATTGGAAATTCTTCAGCCGGATTCACCGAAATGATATTGACAGAGAGCGATTGAAGCCGGTATCAAGAGTGGAAGATTCGTAGAGTCGCCCTCAAATGTCGCAAGAGATCTTTCGGTGGTAAGAAAGAAGCCAATGCCGTATGGTCGTAAAAGCCGGGCCAAGACCGATCATTAATCTGTGAGGGCAGTTGTGATCTCCAATCCTACATCAAGATAACCTCATGAGACAATGCGCTGTGAGCTTAACGCCACTAAGATTACAAAGATCAACATGCCATTGTCGCAAGCCTTGCAACACATGTTGAAAGCAGAGTGATTACCTGAGGGATCCTCCCTAACATCAACACTTCCTCTCCAAGATATAATCCTAATGCTAAGTGTGTTACTATTCCAACAGTGGCAAATAATCGATAACCATGGGCTCAAGAACAAAATTCAAGATATGATCGAAGCTAAATAGATTGAGTTTGATCCTCTTGCTGAGACTCCGAACGTGATCAACACGCCTATGCCTAACCATGACAAAAGTTCCAATGCTATTGGCGAGAATGCTTATGTTTTCAACATAGATGACTTGACCATTCCTCTGATGACTGTTAAGAAGAATTTGCTGCAAGTCGGTGTCAATCCAGGATGCCCAGAGAATTGTCGTTGGTGCCCATCTGCGCCTGACGGTTGTGCTTGGTTGAAAAGACGTATTCAGTGCATGATGGATAACCGCAAAGTGCTATTTCTGAAACCTTCACCTACGGAGGAGTTGTGTGAAGACTTGTCTAAGAATCTGAAGATCGAAGATGTGAGTGAAACTGTACCAGAAGTATGGGATACCTTGGGGCAGCCAAGTGGGAAGTTTGATTACATGGTGAAGTACACTGTTCCTGAAAACTACAAAATTCCTATTGAAGATGTTAAGGCAACCGGATAGGGTGACGATTTCCCAAAAGACTATGCTGATGTAAACACAATAAGGATTTCCTCTGCCGATCCTGGGCCTAGAGTGGCACCTCTTATCATTACTTCTCCTAGACCAGTTCCATATTCCTCTGACAAAGCTATCCCTTGGAACTATGGAGCTGAGGTTTACTATCATGGCGTCAAGCAAGACCCTCTAACTATTGAGGATCTTACAGTTGAAGCTACCATTCCTGACATTGACAACATCACCGAATCAAGTAAAGTGACCAGAACCGGAAGAGTGTTTTCCCCAGAGATCTCTCCAAAAGACACCGCGACTCCAGCTCACATTCCAACTATTCAACCAGTTCCCGAGACGCGAGGGAAAGAACCAGTGACTCATCCTGCTCCTACAGAAGTACCAAAGGAAGTTGCTGAAGACACCTCCAAACAAGAAATGGAGGAAATTCTTAAGATTATCAAGAAGAGTGACTACAATGTTGTGGAACAGTTGGGACAGACTCCGTCCAAGATCTCCATGCTTGCTCGCTTTTGTGTTCGAGGCTCATGCTAAAGCCTTGGTGAAGCTCACATACCGCAAGACACTACTACTGATCAATTTGAAGTTTGTATTGCTAGCCTGGCTGCCAACAACGGCCTAGGTTTCTTTGATGCTGATTTGACTCCTGTCGAAAGGAAACACAACAAAGCCTTGCACGTCTCTGTTGAATGCAAGGGCACTACATTATCTCATGTTTTGGTGGATATCGGTTCTGCTCTGAATATCCTACCGAAGAATGCTTTCGACCGACTTGATGTTGAAGGATTGGTTCTGAAGCCCAGTGACATTATTGTGAGAGCTTTTGATGGTTCTAAGCGAACAGTACTTGGAGAGCTCATTCTACCCAAAAAGCCGGGCCTACTTTTGATTCCACTCTTTGTCATGGACATCCGTTCAGCTTACTCTTGCCTACTTGGACGCCCTTGGATACATGGGGCAGGCGTTGTTACCTCTACCCTGCATCGTGTCAAGTACCAAAGTGAAGGGTAAGGTTGTTACAAGATGTGGTGAAGAGGAATATATGGTCACCATCTCAAATATTCCGATATCTCGAGATGGAAGGTGAATTCTTCAAACTCCCGTCAAGCTAAACAATTCCCAGTCATGCAAGTGACTTCTGTTACTTGCAGCCCTTAATTGGATAAAATAAAAGTCGGTGGCGACTTGCTATCCGCACATTTGGATACAAAATCCTACAAAGTCAGTTCACCGTATCACGTAATCATGACTACTGGGATTCCACCTAAAGAGAGAATTGCCTTAGGGATTTCTAGATAACCTTTATTGCTTTTGTTTGACTTGTATGCTTTATCTTAAGGGTTGTTTGGTACTATATTGTTTGGGATCCTACACCGGATCCGGTTTCCTTTAGGTAAGTAGCATTAGATCATCGCGACCGTTAGACGATAACTACGCGGTCAACATGATGGCTACGTTAGCGTGACACTTTGGTTGCCCCGATACTCTTCATTCCCAAGTTGAAGAAAGTATTTGGTCATGTGGTGTCATCAAGCGCTAACTAAACTTTTAGAACCTTAATTGACCCATCTTGGCCATTAGAAGGTAGTGAGATGGCGGCTTTGGTGTAGACCGAGGTTGGTTGATACTGATGCTACGCTCATTGAGATTAGACTTTGGGACATTTTCGATCGACCACTTGGCCGTCAGATTGAAATAAGCTACAAGAAAGATCTATGATATGAGATTCCTAGAACCCGTTACTATTATAGGACAGGATGAACCAACTCAAACTTTTGGTAGGGTAATCACCTATACCTCATGCAAGCCTTAACCCTAGGCTCATTGTGAATTGTTTGTGTGCAAACATGACATCATGACATCATTTGCATTGCATATCATTTCTAACTATTTCAAGGACCTAGGATTTATCTTTGCTCTGTTTTGTAGGGATTATGGCTTCTAGAAAGACTATCCGAATCAACTTCATGGGTATCCTTCTCAACTCAAAGAATTGGTTTCGTAAATTTTACCATGCTCACCATCAAAAGACATGGTTATCTGCTTGATTTGGTTATTCCGGTTTTGAAGAAGATATGATGTATGTCCTATTCCAGCTTTTTGATCCAAACACCATTGCTTTACATTTCCGATTATCAGTTGGTTCCTACCTTAGAAGAGTTCTCTAAGCTACTTGATACCTATTCTCGACCAAATGCCATTCACCGTTTGAAAAGGTTCCTAAGTTCAAGACATCGATCCGCTTACATCTTAAGCGCCGACATCGCCAATTGGGAAACCGAGTTAAGGGTTTACTTTCCAAGTTCTTAATTAAGAAAGCCCGAGAATTCTCAAAGTTATGAGTTTCATGCATTTGAAAACATTGTGGCCTTGCTAATTTATGGTTTGGTTCTATTTCTAACTCGGATCAGTTCATCGATATCAATGCCATCAAGTTGTTCCTTACCCGCAATCCGTGCCTACTTTACTTGAGATATTCTACATTCTTCCACACTGACTACCAAGAAACAAGGAACTCTCATGTGTTGTATACTGCTACTTTCAGGTGGTTTATTTCGCACCTTCCTCCACTGCTTTGAAGAATGAACAAAGGTTGAGATGGTCTCAAAGGATGATGTCACTCTCTCATTCAGATATCCGTTGAGCTTTTTCTCTCAAAAGGACTTCACCTTCATTGAGCGTTGTGGAGAATTTCTAATGTACCACTACTTGGTATAAGGGAGGTATTACTTACAACCCTTCTCTAGCTCTACGTCAGTTTGGTTTTGCTCAAAAGATGGTCCACATGATACGCTTTCTCCAAGACGTTGTGTTCGACTACAATCACGATCTCCGAATATCGAAGGTTTATACATGTTGGGGCATGGTAAAGAAGATCGATACTAAGACTTTGGGGCACCAACTCTATTCCTTGGGAACCTTACCTCAAATGGGTGCGAGCTCGAGCTCAAAACCTCATGATGCCATTCACGGTTCTACCAAGAATTATGGAACTGCTATAGGTGACGATTCCCGTTTCTCCATCCCGACATGCCTCATCGATTTTGAAGACTTGAAGAGATCCGGATTCAACTAAAAGAAGAGAGGATACTTTGAAGCTCAATGCTATGCAAGTGAGAAGAAAGTTCTAGAGTTGACAAAGCTACTTCATGAGGAGCGAAACATCAACGCCTACATCGGCACCAAGAGGAAGCGCCCATGGAGACTTAGAGCTTTAGGATGTTTATGTTTTTTATTGCTTTGAACTATCTCTTGTACTTAAAAAGAAAAGAAAAATAATGAGAAGTACTAATAAATGTCTGTTCATTGCTTGTTTAACAAATTTAAATCTCTTTAGGTCCTTGAAAACATTGCATTGCATTCGTATAAACATTGCATATCATAGCATAACATTGCATCACAGGTGTACATTGAGATTGGTTTTCTATTTGCTCGCTATTTATTTTAGCAGTAAATGGCTTTGAACAGATCACAAAGATCTCCGTGCTCGTAATGCTCACCAAGCAGATGTTCACCAACTTGGTCCGAGGCCAAGAAGATTTGAAGAAGCTCATCAACAAGAAGGAAGGTTGTTGATCTCCTCAACATGGGTAGACGCTCAAAGGAGGTCCTAAAGTGGTCACCAGATTGAGCTCTCCAAGGAAGTGTCCATACCGAGGGAGTACCAAGGGTGATGAAGGTGTACGAGCCAAAGAAAGGAGGAGAGGATCATTCTCGATTATGGCCAGATTGAGGAAGATGAAAGTACAAGCAACTTGAAGACCGTCTCAATGCTGTGGAAAACTTGAAGATGTCCGGCTGAATTTTGATGATCCGAGTCTTGTTCCCGTGTTGTGATTCCTCCCAAGTTCAAAGTTCCTACTTTTTCCAAATATGATGGCATGTCTTGCCCTAAGTCGCATTTGAAGTCCTATGTCCGTAAGATCAATCCCACACGATGATGCGTAAAGTTGTGGATGCACTATTTTCAAGAGAGTTTGTCCGAACCCAGCTTGGAATGGTACTATCACAGAGAATGACCGTATCCGTATTTGGAGTGACTTAGCTGATGCTTTCTACAGCAGTATGAGTATAATGTTGAATTGACACCCACTTGCATGCAACTACAAAGCATGTCCATGGGTCGACGAGAAGTTCAAGGAGTATGCTCTGGTGAGAGATTTAGCAGTAGTTCAACCACCCTTGTCCAATAGGAGTTGGTTGATATGTTTATGGGAACACCGACAGCTGCTTCTTCAATCATCCGATTGGAAATTCTTCATCCGATTCACCGAAATGATATTGACAGCGTGCGCATTGAAGCGGTATCAAGAGTGGAAGATCCATGTAGAGTCATCTTCAAATGCTACGAAGAGATCTTTTGGTGCTAAGAAAGAAGCCAATGCTGTGTATGGTCGAAAAGCCAAACAAGACCGACTGTGTTCAATCCTGGGGGCAGTTGTGATTCTCAATCCTACATCAAGACAATCTCGTCAGACAAGCTGTAGCCGTAATGCGCCACGAAGATAGTTTACGAAGATCAACATGCCATTGTCGCAAGCCTTGCAACACATGTTGAACGCAGAGCTGATTACCTTGAGGGATCCTCCTCAGAATGTCAACACTTCCTCTCCGAAGTACAATCCTAATGCTAAGTGTGCTTACCATTCCAATAGCCTGTGCACTAATCGATAATTGTTGGGCTCAAGAACAAGATTCAAGATGATTGAAACTAAGGTATGAATTTGATCCTCCCGCTGAGACTAATGTGATCAACGCTACTATGCCTAACCATGATAAGAGTTCCAATGCTGTTGGGGATGATACTTATGTTTTCAACATAGATGACTTGACCATTCCTTTGATGATCGTTAAGAAGAATTTGTTGCAAGCCGTGTCAATCCAGGATGCCCGAGAATTGTTGGTGCCCATCCGCTACCGATGGTTGTGCTTGGTTGAGAAGACGGTTCGTTGCATGATGGATAACCGTGAGATACTATTTCTAAAACCACCGTGCGTAAGCTGTGTGAAGAAATGTCTAAGTTGAAGATTGACAATGCGAACTAAATCGCACCATCCGTGGGGATACCTTGGGGCAGCCAAGTGGAAAGTATGATTACATGGTGAAGTACAACGCCCCGAGTAGTTACAAGATTCCTATTGAAGATGTTAAGGCGACCGGATGGGGTGACGATTTCCCGTAAGACTATGCCGATGTTAACACGATAAGGATTTCTCCGCCGAATTGCGTTAGAGTGGCGCTCTCATTATTATTTTCTCCAAGACTTGTTCCATATTCCTCTCGAAAGCTATCCTTGGAACTATGGAGTCGATGTTTACTACTATGGCGCCAACAAGACCCTCTCGACCATTAAAGATCTTATCATGAAGTTTCTATTCTCGACATCGACAACATCACCGGATCAAGTAGGTGACCAATCGGAAGGGTATTCTTCCGTAGATCTCTCCTCCAAAAGACATCATGACTCACAGATTCCATGGCTACTCAATCAATATCCTCAACTAGAGGGAAAGAACCAGGACTCATCCTCGCTCAAACTAGAGTACCAAAGGAAGTTGTAAGACACCTCCAAACAAGAAATGAGGAAATTCAAGATCATCAAGAAGAGTGATTATAATGTTGTGGAATGTTAGATGACTCCGGCCCAAGATTTATGCTCGCTTTGCTCTTGTGCTCCGAGGCTCACGCTAATGCTCTGGTGAGGTTTCTCTCAAGAATGCTCATGTACCGCAAGACACTACTACCGACTAGTTCGTTTGCTTGTTAGCCTGTCAAACGGCCTAGGCTTCTCTGCGTCGATTTGACTTCGCGGAAATAAATATAACAAAGCCGTGCACATCTCTCTTGAATGCAAGGGTACTACCGTTCTCATGTTTTGCTGACACCGTTCGCTCAATATCCTACCAAAATCTGCTTTTGATCGGCTTTGATGTCGAAGGGTTGGTTTCGAGACCCAGGATATTATCGTGAGAGCTTTTGATGGTTCTAAGCGCAAGACTTGGAGAGCTCTTCACCAAGTAAAGTCGGTTCGTACTTTTGATTCCACTTTTGTCATGGACATCCGGCCCACTTTATTCTTGCCTACTTGGACGCCCTTGATACATGGGGCAAAGGCCATGTTACTACCTTACATCAGAAGTCAAATATCCGGTGAAAGGGAAGGTTGTCACGCGATGTGGTGAAGAAGAGTATATGGTCACCATCTACACCATTCCGTT